>JAFLJL010001665.1:0-34602 GCA_018398815.1 Conus ventricosus | reverse complement strand
CCAGGACCGTCAACGAGAACTTTCGTTTAAATTAATAGAAACACAGGACTTTTCATTTTGGCGCCTACTTTGCACAATTTTAAACTGAAAAATACCTGTTGAAAGGGTCTTTAATATAAATTCACACATTTTCAGTGTATTCAAACAGAAAGGAGTCAAAGCAGATTTCATCGAGACGTCCAAATTTTCATGAACACAATTCAGATCAAAACTCCGACAGTAAAACAAAGAAGGCGACTCGCTAAAGGGACCGGCGCTGTCAGTTATTTCGTATAGTCGCAACTTGTACAAAAAAGATCATAGGCATGCGATATACGAAATGAAAGCTTATGGACTTACTTTAACATGCATATTCAGATTCTTCGGTTTTCCTCTTACTTTTTGTAAAATCAAAAATATCAATTTTCATTCGACAGACAATTGAAAAATGGCCCCAAAAGATTGCTCGTGCAAAATACCATTTAGAGAAAATATGGGTTCTCAGCCCAGTACGGTTGTAATGAATAAAATACATTAATTTTGTGACTTTAGCGACGTACATACAACTATGTGGGTTCGAGTATTCATGATTTTAAGAATTTACACAATAAAAAAAAGAGTTTCGACCAAGGAGGTAAGGGGAAGATAACTCTCGAACAAAACATTTTCATCCACGAAAGGTAACCAAAATAAATATATACACTGTTAGCACCCGGGTACAAGTGTATATCCAACTTTGTATGTTTGGTTCAAGCACGCAGAGCGGTTTGCTAGTCTTGGTTAGTTCAGTATTTTGCATACCCCAAGTGCCCCGTAAGTTGCGTTTCACAACTAGCCAAGGGCTCAGGAAGTCATACTCCTGCGGCAACGTCTCCGGTAGTTAAGGAGCATGCAGGTAGGTTAGTGAAGGAAGTTATGGCGGAGCAACAGCTGGACACCTTGGCCGCAAATTGTTCGGTTAGGTCGAAGCATGGGTTACAGGGAGGAGAGTTAGCGGACTTTGTAGGCCGACCCCTGGACGAGGTGGCCCGGCAGGAAAGAGAGCAGGAAGCCAGGGAAGAGGAGTTACGTCTCAAGCGAGATGCGCAGGAAAAAGGGGAGGCCCTCAGGCGTGAGGCTTTTGAGAAGGAGGGGGCTCGCAAGGAGGAAGAGTTGCGGTTCAAGCGCGAGGAAGTCGATTACAAGGCATGAGGTGGAGCAGCAGCGGCTGGATAGAGAGCGCGAGGCAAGGAGGAAGAGTTGCGGCTGAAGCGCGAGGAAGTCGATTACAAGCGTGAGGTGGAGCAGCAGCGGCTGGATAGAGAGTGCGAGCAGGCTATCAAGGAGGAAGCTCGGGCACTGAAGGACGAGGACAAAAGGGGAAGAAGAGATGCAATTAAAGAGAAGAGAAGGGCGGAGGAGAAGGAGGCGGCCAAGAGCAAGAAAGAAAGGGCCGATAGGAAGCACGTCGAACTGCAGCCAATGAGAGATGATGATGAGTAGATGAATACCTACAGCATTTTGAGCAGGTAGCCAAGCTGTGTGGTTGGCATCTAACTGCATGGGCATGTCAGTTAGTGGCTCTCTCCAAGGGAAGGCTAGGATGCAGTCCCAAGTTATCTGCAATAAGTTGGAGGTTTACGCAGAAGTGAAAGCTGCCTTGCTCAGGTATTTCGCCTCGACGCAGACGCCTACCGTCAAAATTTTCAGAAGGAGGGAAAGAAGGTGGCTGAAACATTTGAGCAGAATGCTGGACAGGCTTAGGGCATGTTTCTCCCAGGGTGTGTGTCTGCTGACAAGGACCAAAGAAAGCCTAATGATGTCTTAGATTTTTTCCTTCAGGAGCGCCTTTACGACCAGCTCTCTGCTGATATTTATCAAAAGGTGAGGAATCATCACCGAAGGATGCAGAAGAATGGCTGCACATGCTTCCGCCTGGCAGAGGCCAAGGAGTGATGAGGGAGGTGCAGAGAGAATGGCCAGCGAGGTCAGCCTCTGGACAATAGTAGGGGGCAAGCGCATGCCCAGAAGCAAACCAACATTGAAAAGCGCCCAAATGGATAGTAGGCCTGTCCAGGGAGGGGCGGTGTAACACCACAGTCATTGACTAAGTCAAAGGGGGATAAGACTGTTGGGTGTGCGGCGACAAAGGGCACCTGAGTGCGTCGTGTCCACAAAGAAGGTTTGGGGTGACAAAGGGCGCACAAGTGGAAGGGCAACAAACCATCAGTGGCTAGAGTATGGCGGGGGCCGAGTTTAGAGAGCCTCAAGGCAGAGAGCCCACCGTCCCTCTGCATGACGTGTGCGGCGAAGCATTACACCCCACGGTGCACGGTTTACCGTGAATGGCCGAAGTGTAGAGGTCTAAGAGACACTGGAGCTACATATACTGTAGGGGCTGAAGCATAGTTAAACCCGAAGACTACATTGGGAAGGTGGTGGATGTGAAGATGGCTGAGATGGCACTTCGTATAAGGTACCTGGGGCCAAAAGCAAGTATCGTCACCTTTCGTGGAGGGCAAAATTGTTGACTAGTTTTTAAAGAAACCTGTGAGCAAGTCCTAATAGGGAATTGGGCTGGTAATAAATGGGAAGATGCCCGCAGAAAGTACCAGTTTACGCGAATCCTACAGCAGTGATGGCTGTCATGACACGAGCTCAGGCCATGAGGCAGCGAGAACCAACCAAGAGACTGCCTGTCGCAAAGCAAGTCATTGGGGTGGACTTCAAAGAGCTAAAGGAGAGCAGGAGGAGACCCAACGTTGGATGCGCCCGGCGTGCCGCAAGAATGGTGTACGAGCTCGGTCAGTCGTGGCTGGGTGACTTTGCAGACCAGGATGGACTCTTGGGAGGACGTACACCACGCCACATGAGACTGCAACCCAAGTGTGTGTTCCCAAGCGATGGGGCCCTGAGGCCATAAAGAATGGCTCATGATGTACCCATGGCGGGGAACACAGGGGGACTAAACGAACAAAAGCTAGTGTGCTGCAGGACTTCTACTGGCCGGGGTTTGTGTAAGGAAGTGGCTCAGTACTGCAGATCATGCCTGGATGTCAAAATACTGTAGACAAGGGTGGAGTCCCCCAAGGGCCCCTCGGAGATCTGTCAAAGGGAATCCATTCGACAAGTGGAGTGCGTCGGGAAAACAGGATCAGGGCCATCCTACTCCAGGAACAGGAAGGTAGCTACACCCACCAGCGTGTGCTAGCAAGAAGCTCTTGCCTGCCGAAAAAACTGGCCCACAATGGAGAAAGACTGCCTAGCACTGGTGGGGGAGTGAATAAGTTTGCGCAGTACCTGTACAGTACAAGTTTGTGATACAGGTGGACCATTTCCCCTTGCAGTATCTCGAGCGGGTCAAGTCGACTAGTGGAAGGTTACACGGTGGGCACTACAGCTGCAGCCCTACCAGTTCAAGGTTGAGGCTATCCCGGGTGATCAAATGGCGCAGCTGACTACCTCAGTAGGCTGGGTTGAACTGGGGGGTATCTGAGAGTATGTGTTACTAGCATACTGTGGTTAGGAAGCTTTTGTCTACCTGTCGTTAATTGAACATAGAGTTCAATTTTGGGAAGGGGTATGTCAGGGTTCACTGACATTGCTACTTGAGCCCGTACATGTATGTACTATGTTACAGATAGATCTAGTGGAGGCGACTCATGTTTGAACTTCGCATGTGCGGACTGATCATGTTCCATGTCAGTGTATCTTGCGGTGTTCGCTTTAGAGTCAATATTTCCTCTACATGTGCTAGGGGAGCCGGCGACATTTCCGCTCACGTCGCATGCGGTGTGTGCGTCAGTGGATATCTGTGTACAGCACACTTTGGAGAGGGTAGGGAGGTATCTTGAACTTTTTATGTTTTGTCCGTGGAAGTGGGGAAATTGGGTCATGCTCATCCTCACTGTGAGTTGCCCAATCATAGTTAACCTTTCGTTGAATTATCCAATCACAGCCAAGTTGACTATGAAGCAGGCGGGGTTAGGGGAACTGTCGCTCAGTGTTATTTTGCAGGGTGCTTCAGAGTGGAAGTCTCTGACGTTGTGTGTGTTGATTCTATGTTGGAAGTCCTGGTGAAATCCTTTTAGGGAAACCCTTTTGTTCAGGGTTCGGGCTTTAGGATTAGCGGAGCTGCCTTGAGTCTGGAGAGGACTGATTCTGTGTTTTGTGTAATTGCATTCTTTTGCTGTTGGAAGTACAGTAGAAGGACTGTCGTTACTGTAATTTGTGAAGACGTGGTTGCTGCGTTTGTGTTGAACTGTAACCTGTGTTCCTGAGGGCCCTGGTGGGTAGAGACCCTGGTGGGGTGAAGACTTGGTTGCTGTGTTTGTGTTGAACTGTAACCGGTGTTCCTGAGGGCCCTGGTGGGGTGAAGACTTGGTTGCTGTGTTTGTGTTGAACTGTAACCGTGTTTTCCCGAAAAACCCTTGGTGGGTGAAGACTTGGTTGCTGTGGGTTGGGTGCTGTAGACGTGTGCTGGGTCTGGGGCCTTGGTGGCGCTGGGCAACCCACTCGGAGTTGGGCCGGACACGTGTTTGGGTTTAAGGTACGTTTGGTATAATTCAGTGTAGACATTTTAGTAATCCTATCATCTGAACCTGGTTGTGGTTGGATTAGCAGGATACGGGGGACTCAGAAGGAATCCTTATTCTGTATGGGTTGATTGAGCAGCTGGAGGCTGGGAAACTGTCGAGGTGCCAGGCAAGGGGCTGCGTTAGTGCCCGAAGGGCTATGGGTGTTGTAATTAAACAGGTAATGGTTGCGTTGAGTAGTTATATTTGGGTGATATGATTTGGGGCATGTAAGATCAAGGTAGGGTGTTTTGTGCATGTGTGAGTTTCATTTATCATGTGACTTTCAGTAATTTTAGCCACTGGAACCTGTCGGTGTCAGTTGATCTGTTAGTCTTGTTAGCAGGCCTTAATGCCAGGCCAGGAATTATATATGTATTTGTGGGGGTTTCTAGTACTGTTGACACTGTCTGGAAGTTAATCAGGGGGGACAGCCCATTGTTTGAAATGTTGGTTTTAAGTTGATATGATGATATGTTTGTCAACCTTAGATGATTGTTTGTCAACCTTATGTGCATTGCTCAGTCAGGTGGAGCAAGCCAGCTGGATATTTCAGCTAACGATCAACTTTAACAAAGATTGAACAGCCCAGAAGTGTTTTTGGGGTAGTGATGTGGTGTGTGTGTGGTTCCCCATGGTTTGGACATAGGCTGTTTAAATTGCAAGTGAGTTTACAAGCAGTTGGAGGGACCGTGACCGACAATTTATTTTGGGCAATAAGTATTCTGCATATTTTAAACTCTTGTTTTCCAAATGACATATGTTTGGACCTTGTTCATAACATTGGGAATTGTGTGGGAAGCTATGCATGTTTTTTTTAAGGTTGTTCTGCTATCTAAGGAAAGTACTTAATAGTGGCTGTGGAGTTGGACCGGGCTAGGTGGTTAAGTTGGACTGAAGTTTGACTCAGATTGTGTACCACTGTGTGGCACTGATGTTTTGTAAAGTAAGCTGTATATAGTCTGTCTGAAAATTTCTTTCCTTTTTACAAATGGATAATAATTAGACTAAAGTTAAGTGCTAATGTTGGTTTTTTATTTGGATAAGGTTACCCCTTGGGTGCATCTATGATTGGGGTAGGTTAAAAGAAATTTTGAATATTCACAGTAGTGACTTTGACTCCCCTGGGTGGTGCTCATGATGAACATGAATCTAGTATGTGAGGGCACTTGAGATTCACGATAGGTTCTTAGTGGGGATTGGCCTGTATGTGTCCACAGATATCTCCCTGCAATCCTGCTTAGCTGGTGCCGTAATTTCCTGCTTAGCGTGAGGGATCCCTGTGCTAGGAGTGACAGAGCGTGGGCTACTCTTCCTGTTGCTGTGACAGGCCGGTTTGTCACGTGAATGTTGACGACAAACAGGGGCTGTGTTGAGGTAACAGCGTTGAACATTATTTCCAGGATCAAGGAAATGAGCCGTCATTCATCAGTCGTGCAGTGGACTACCCCGTGTGTGAAAGACACTAGCAAAAATCTTTAGTGACCTTAAATTTATTTAGTAATTATTGTATAGCTGGTTTAGTTTTTGGCTAATTAGTCATTACTTGGTGTGTCGCAGGCTGCACAGGTTTTTTAGACAAATTTTTTTTGTGTGGTGGCCAAAAAACATATCAACATTTTTATATGTTGGACAACTTGGTTGGCCTTCTCTGCGAGTAGTTCATAGCAACCCAGTTTTCTGGGTTATTAATTGGGCCTTTCGTGCTTTAAGTGCCCAGTTGTTGGAATGTGACCCGGTTTAAAATTTAAACTTGAAAGTGTGTGAACATTGCAGAATTGTTGTAGTTTTGTGCATTCTATATCAGTGATTTGGGCTGTCACTGTGGGTTACAAAATTGTGTTTTTTGGGGTTTTTTATTGTGTTTGGTCGTCATTGTGTCGGAGTTCATTCCCTGGTTGCTGGCTTGTGTATGAGCCGGTTTTGTGAATTTGTTGAAATAAGTCTCAGATTCACAGTGTCCTGTTGGGCCAATAGCCAAGGTGTTATCAGTCGAGTGGGTTGTATTGCATGGTAAACGATGCATCGCACCAGGCTGGGCACATTGGGATTTTGACCCAAATTAAGGTTAGTCATTAATTAATTTCATTGACCTTGTGTTAGTTTTGGGTGTGCAGGGGTGTGTGTGACTAGAAAACTGTGTGCAATTGGGTTAAGTGGTTGAATGTTTGAGTTTGAGAGAAAGTGATTGTGTGGGTAGTAAGTGGATAATTCGTGTTATGGGGCCCGGTGGTGGTTTGAATGAAATTTTACATGTGTGAAATGTTCATGGTTTATGGACTGCTTTTTTGAGTTGGGGCGTTAGGGATTGTAGGTCTGTAAGTCTGTCTGTCCTCCCTAGTTGGTTTCGGTTTAGCGAGCCTGACAGCCATTGAGTACATTTAGGTGTCTTTCCTTCCTACTAAAATAGTTTCAAGTCTTCAGAATGGTCACCTGCAGTTGGTCTTTTACTGCCAATCATTGGATCTTGATGATTTTTTTCATCAAACATGCAAAGAGAAAGACACACTCGAAGGTGCGGGTAGGACCCAGGGGAAACACTGTCCTCGACTTGCCGAACCAACCAGCCGGAGCAATCCTGCACCAACCTTTGCAACCTGTGCTGTGTTCACCCCACATAGGGGGCAGGCACGCACAGGGACGCACATTAAGACTAGGGACATACATTGAGACTATTGACGAACAGTAAGACTAGGGACGCACATTAAGATAGGGACGCACATTAAGACTAGGACATACATTGAGACTATTGACAAACAGTAAGACTAGGGACGCACATTAAGATTAGGGACCTAAGGGACATAACTGCTTCTAACCCAGCCGACCGTAAAGGGCCATAACATCAGGGCTGTCATGAGGAAGACACCCACCGGACCCGCCAGCAAACTCACAGCAGAAATGTCCTGCAACTGAGACAAAACGACCATCCGCTGTTTCTCACGGCTCTTCCTCCGCTGTTCCAGAATGACGTTGACGGTGTACAGGAATGGGGTGAGGGCCGAGTTGGGGCGGGAGCACCAGACGGGCCCTGATGACGTTGACTTCCCCTGGAACGTCCACGCCTCCGACCACCGCCATCCCCAGGGCACCGATGGAAACCAGCAGCGAAGTCCGACACGGCCACGGTGATGAGGCCCCCGAGCGATGAACCTGGTCCGTGGACTTCCTGCCGATGGTGCCGGAGCCGGTCAACGTGTGGAGGGACCGACCAGTAGATGAACACCTGCCCCCAAGCTATGAACAGGAAGAGGACGAAGTTGAGGGCGATCCAGATACCGAGGAGTAATGCTGTCCCGGGAACTCGGTCCTGGTGATGGGCAAAAAGGGGTGCAGATGCCGGTCTGGCTGTAAAACTGCCAGTGTGACGTCAAAAAGGGGGCAGAGGCTGGCGGCCAGCACGAGCCCCGCCCACCAGGCGGCGCTGCTGGCCAGATGCGCTGACGTCGGCGTGAAGTGGAACTGGCTGAAGGGAAAGCGCAGCACCAGGAAGCGATCCACTGTGATGAAGCAATCTGAAAGACGGACACCTCAGAGGACAGGAGAGACAGGAACCCGGCCACCTGCAGGTGGTGCTGTTTTCTCCAGGAGTGGTCGTTCCACAGGTAGATGTCTTTGTATCTATAGTCAGCCAGTCCGATCACCATCAGGTACACTCCCATCAAGAAATCAGACACACACAGATGCAGGATGAAGATGCCGAATCCGAACCGCCGCGTTCCTTTGTCGAAGACGGTGCGGTACAGAAAACTGGTGAGGTTTCCCACCAACGCCGCATTGCTAGCAGAGCCAGGATAACCCGGTGGAGGTGACTCTGCATCAAATCCTGACAGGACGACACGTCGTCTTTCGGAACCCGACACCACTTGGGGCTGAACTCCTCGGGAAGAAGCGCTGGGCAGCACAGTTTATAATTGCTGGCTGTCACGGACCGAAGTTTGAGAAGATTGCGGAACAGCTGTGGAGGAAAGGTGATCACCGGACAGCCTGAGAGATCCACAGAGCGCAACGATCGTAAAAACCGGAAACCCGAGCCGTGCACGTGACGCACTCCACTGCCCGACAGGTTAAGCTGGTCCAGACGAGTCAGTGTGTGCAAAGGATCCACGTTCACTGCGTCCACGCTGACACGGGACAGGTCCAACACGCGAAGTTTGGTGGTACGTGGACAGACCAGAGAGACCGTCTTGAAGGTCAAGTGCGTTTCCCGCCAAAACAAGCACTTGCAGAGATCTGAGGGTACTGAAGTCACCAGGTAGAAGACAGGAGATGAGGTTATCGCTGAGGTCCAGACTGATCAAGTTAGGCAGAGCAGGTGCTTGAACGTGAGACAGAAAACAACCCGCCAGACTGACGTGGACCAACATGGTGTTTTTCGTGAAGTCCATCAACGTCATGTTGCTCCTGTCCGCGCTCAAGAAGCGAAGTTCTGGATGGTCACCGACAGCGACAGACTGGTTACAGTAAAACGCCAACCGAAGCACCTACATTCAGTGGACAGGTGAAGTAACACAACAGTCATCATCATTCTGAGGGCACTGGCCATACCTGCCGTCACACACGTGCTCGGCAGACACGCACAGCGGGACTGGCGACAGCGATAGTAGCCAGGACACTGGTACGTCTGGCAGTCTGCTTCATCCTCATGCCCCGGGCAGTCGTGGATGGCGTTACATCGTAGATGACGGGCAGACATAGGGTCCCAAGTCGGAATTTGGACACAGAAAATGAGCCCCGGGGCACGCTCTGCTTGCCGAAGGTACCCAGGGCAGAGTTTTTTTCCCTCTGATAAACCCCATCACCAACTTTTGAAGGGGAAAAGGGAGGCCCGGAATTTCTAAAGCCTGCCCGGTTTTGGGTTCACAGGTTTTTCGTCTTTTGCAGCCAAAACTGCCCCATGTTGTGGGCTTTCCTCTGCCAGAAACCACAGGCACTGTAAACAATGAGTGAGGATAAAAAACTGGGGGAAATGGATTTGTTTGGTTGAACGGCTTTTTTGGGCCCTTAGTTGTTTTTTTTTTTTCTGGGGTTTGTGTATTGATGTAAAAACACCCTGCTTCATGACGTGTTTGCAAATCTATGAGCTCGCACAAAACACACCCCACACACACACACCACCCACACACACCCCACACACACAACCAACCACAACAAACCACACCCCACCCCCCCACCCCACACCCCACACCCCCACAAAACACACACCCCACACACACCACACACACACACACACACACCCCAAACACACACACACACCCCACACAAAACAAAACTCGCGCATGGGCAGACAGAAGATAGACTTAGACAAAAAAAAGATGCATAAAACCAGACTAAAGTTCATATTGGGGGCACCGTCCCCTTTTTTTTTTATTTTTGTTTTTATCAGACCAATGGTTCAGGGCCTAGATGAAAGAGGGAAGGAAAAAATTTTTCGTTTAAAAAATATCCGTATTAAAAAATTTTCGACGCTTTGAAAATTCGTCAAAAGGGAATTGGGGTCATTTCTTAGGGGCCATATTCTACTGACGCAAAGACGAAAAAGGGAATGTTCTTTTTCTTCTGTAGCAAAAGGAACGGGAAAAATACTTCCAAAGACAGTTCTGCAGGAAAACGGGGATAGGACGCATTATGAAGGAGGGGACAGAATTAAAACCCTAAAGTTGGTTTTGAGCATTAAATTTAAACAGTCATGTGTCACAGTTGCTAAGGGAAAAGGTTTCCGGCTCTAGGTCAGGGGTCATCTCAGCATCAAAGACCCTTTTCCCAGACTAAAAAAATAAGGGAAAAAATAACACCTGTCTTTCCATCGAAAAACAAATTTTCCTTTTCAACATGGGGGTCAAACAAAAAAGTGTAGGGAGCCAACTTTTTTATTTAAAAGTGAAACCGCCCAGGTTCAGGATGGGAAAAATTGATTATTTTTTGCTTTCCGGACGCGTTTCCCGCCCTGTTTTGCATTTTCTTTCTCTCGGGTCTCTGTCTGTCTGTCTGTCTGTTGTTTTGTTTTCTCCCCCCCCCCCCTTCTCTGCTTCTCTCCCCTCTCCCTTTTCTCTCTCTCTCCCCCCTTTCTCTCTCTCTCTCTCTTTCTCTTCTCTCTTTTCTCTCTCTTCCCCCCCCCCCCCCCTTGTTTTTCCTCGGCTTTTTGTTGTCTCCTTCCCCCCTTCTTTTTTTTTCTTTTTTCTTTTTTCGTTTTTTCCCCTTTCCCCTCTTTGTTGGGCACACAAACCTGGGGGTTTCTCCACGTAAAAGGTAATGGGGAAGGGGCAGGGGGGGGGTCCCCAAAAAAACTCCCCCGTCGCCGGGATCGATGCGCCCGCACGGGGTTTCACCCCCCAAAACATTAAAGGCCCCCCCTGTTCCGATTCCAACAAAAAGGGGGGCGGGGAGGGAAGGATCACGATAGTGGACCCATGAAAAGTTTGGGCCCCCAGGCTCTCTTTCCAAAAAAAAACACTCGCTCTTGAGGTCACAAGTGGGAAACCATCGTGGGCCCACGGGCCCTCCCAAAGAAAATGGGACGGCACAGGAATTTTTTTTTTTGGAGCGGGGGAAAGCGTGACACCGGGCCCCCGGGTTTGGGCCCCATCGACGGTTCCAGACTTTGATTTAAAAATTCACACACAAAATTGGGGGCCCAAAAAAGTTGAAACGTACTTTTTTCCATGGGGGGCCCTTTCCGACCTGTCTCAAAAGTTTGACCCCCTTATAAAAGAAAAAACCCATTTGCAAAGAGGGGGGTTCGTTTTGGGACGTCTACTTTGGTTTTAATTTATAGTATGCGAGGTTTTATCACCCATTTGAGCTTTTTCTATACCTGAAAAAGGGGGAAATACAAGAAAAACGGGGAAGGCAATGGGGGGGGGAAAAAAAAACTAAACTGCGGCAGACAGGCTCGCACAAAAAAACTACTTTTGGGGTGGGGAGGGGACGGGGGTTTTGGGTTTTTAAAAAAAACAAAGGGGCATATATACTGAAGGGAAAAATTGCTTTAATATCAAAAAACAAACCTTAAACCCCGCGCGTGCCCGCACGCCAAACAGACAGGCAGATAGATAGTTGGGATAGATAGATGATAGTAGATAATGATAGATAGAAAAGAAGTTAGATAGGTAAGTGGGTTTGGTTGGTGGGGGGGGTGGGAAGGTTGGTGAAAATCAGGAGGTGGGTTGCAAATTGACGGACAGATGGACAGACAGATAGATAGATGTATGAAAAGGGAGGGACAGAGAGAGAGAGGGGACAGACAGACGAGCCCAGACACAGAGCGGGAAAGGAAAAAATCTCGACAGTAAAAAAAAAAAATCCACCCACAGACATAAATGAAATCCTACATATTAGGAGCCCCCGGTCCTAAAACCCAAATGGGGGAATTTTCCCCGGGGTTTTCTTTAAGCCCCCAGCCCCCCTTTCGGCACCCCCTTTCCACTCGCGGGGCGGGTCTGGCTGACCAGGGGCCCCGCCCCCCCTCCGAACTCCCCAAAGGCCTGGGGCCCCTTGCAGCTTTTTGTCATCAGCTGATGCATTCCCCCGGCCCGGGCCACCATGGGAGGCCCCAACAATCGGGGAGTTGACTCCCAGCACCCCTCTTCGTCCTCCCCATCAACAGTCCCATCGGCATTACATGGAAATTTTTACCTCCCGTAGTCCCGCTGGAAACCCGGAAACCGTGCTTTTCCCACTCGCCCCTGCCCCCCCCGCTCGTTAAAGGCCCCCAAAGACTCGCTAAAAAGAACTCGTGTTAAAAACCGGGGAGAGCAAAAGGGTGATTGTGCCCCGCTGATAAAGCGAAGGGGGGGACGTCCTCGTAAAGAAATTGGACGTAGGGTTTGTGGGTGCAAAAACTTGTCGAAAAAGTGTTTTTCCCGGTTCGTCCCCCCACGACCCCGCCCGGAATAAAAAATTACTTTTGGGAAAAAGGGGAAAAAGGCGGAGCCTTTTTCAGAAGGGGGAGGGGTTTGGGGAAAAACCCGGTTTCAGAGGGGCCCAGCAAATTCCACAGGGGGTGGGAAAGGGGGGGTGTCCACCCCCACGGGAGGAGATGAATAAACCCCCCCCCCCCTTGTCCCGTTTTTGTTTTAAAAAAAGAAAACAGAAATCAAACTTTGTGCATGTAACTCGTTTTGGAATTGTCCCCCAATTTATGAAAATTGAGAAATATAGGTTATTCACACTCAGTTTGGACGTCCCCCTTTTTTTTCGGGAGATAGACAGACAAACAGACGATGGACGGGATACAGACTTTACTGAGAGACAAAGAGAGCCCGAGACAAACAAAAAAACCAGGGAAATGAAAAAAATTTCGAAAAAGGTTGAGAATAAAAAATGAAAACAACACGGGGCTCAACGCAGAGCCCGGGGAAGAACGCAAACACCAAGGGGGACTTTGGGCAGACATGAAAAAACCTTTCGATGACAACAACTAGTGCGGATGACACAAACCAGTCAAAAAATTGGGCCCCTAAAAAGTCAAAAGTCACTTTCAACCTTTCAAAAGGATGGGAAAATCCACGCGGTTGTATGCTGCACCGAGTTAAAGGAAAGCAATCATGGGATGAATTTTTTCATCGGCTTTGGCAGCAGAATTTTCCTGAATTTCCGAACAGCAGTCGGTGTGCTGTGCCCTTTCTCCCCAGTGGATGCCCTAATTTCGAAAAAAAGGCAATTGATAAATGTCTCCGAAAAAGTTCAACATGATCTTTCTCAAAGTACCTTTAAAACAAAGGGTAGATTTGAAAACAAACCAAAAAAGTTTTTTACCCTTCAGTACATTTTACAGCCCACGCTTTTGAGACTTTTAGTGTGAAAACCCAATTTTTTAAATGGAAATTCAATCTTTAATACGCCCCACATGATCAAAAGCTGCCAGTTTCCCATTGACAGGTGTTCTAATGGGTTTATGAAAAAATTTTTCAAAATGAATGTGTGTGCTTTGCCAGAGAGGGGAGAGGGGAAAGGAGGGAAAAGGAGAGAGGGGGAGAGGAAGAGAAAAGGAGAAGAGAGGAGAGAGAAGAGAAAAGAAAAGGAGGGAAAAGGAGGAGAAGAGAGAGAGAGGGGAAAAAGGGGAAAAAGGGATGAGAGGGGGGGGTTGGAGAGAGGGGGAAGAGAGAGGGGGGGGGGGGGGGGGGGGGGGGGGGAAGGGGAGAAACACGCACCTGTTTCGTTTGGGGGTTAACAAAAGTTTCATTCAGGTCAAACAAAACTTGGGAACCCAACGTAAAAAAGAAAAGGGGTCAGTGAAAAAGCCCTGCAAACCCCACCTGGCTCTTTTAAAGGGAAAAGGCACGCGTTTTGGGGGTTTTGCTAAACCCGAGACCGGGACAGTTGGCATCCCCATCAACCAGAAAACACTTTATTACCATCACGGGGAAAAAACCCAGTCTTTTACCCCCCTAGTTGAACATTCACCATAAAAGGGGTTGGCCTGGCTTGAAAGCAAAAAATCTTTCCCAGGTAAGGTGGGATGAAAATTTTTTCAGGGGACTAAAAGGGTCCTCTTTCAGTCCCCAAAAATTGACGCCAGAAATTTCCTTTCCTCCGTTGACCGCTTTAAACCAAAGCCGGGGGAGATCGATTCAGACAGTGATCGATATCGGTTTGTCCAAGTCTAACGTATCCATATTCTGAGAGTTGACCGAAAGAGAGGAGGGTGTGGCGGTGACGGTGTGCTTGGTCAAAAAAGTGTCACTAGAATGGATAGATGTGGTGTAGACGTTGTACATGTTGTCTCCGGTCACGTTGTGAGGAATGGGAATAACGGCATGATGGGTATTCTTTTCCTGTGACTGACGGGTCAGATTCTGTGGTCCGCTGAGAGTGGACGCGTTGTTGACCAGATGGGACGTTTTCCAGCCAACACTAAATTCCAAAGCAGTGTGTTCTGCTTGTAAAAATCAGAACAACCAATGACGTGGGGGTATCGTGAAAAACATCTCGGCTAAACTTTTCACAAGACGTTTCACGCGCGCGCGTGACACACACACACACACACACACACACACACACACACACACACACACACACACACACACACACCACCACACACACACCCACCACGCACAGCAAGCGTGCGCGCACGCACCACACACACACACACACACACACACACACACACACACACACACACACACACACACACACACACACACACACACGCACGCACACAACACGCCACCACACACACACACACCACACATCACACGCACGCACGCAAGCACGCGAGCTGTGCACAAACACGCATACACACACACAGCGCACGCGCGCACGCGCGCACTCGCGCATCCGCCTACCCCTTTCCCCATTCCCACACACACACATATTAGGAAACGCTGTGTTCACCAAATCAAAATCCGCGTAATACTTCGAGCACCCCCCCCCCCCCCACAGCATTCTTGCCATTTGTATATGCGTGTGTATATGCGTCCGTGTGCGTTTTCGAGTGTGCGTGCGTACGTGCGCGCGCGCGCTTGCGCGTGTTGTGGTGTGTGTGTGTGTGTGTGTGTGTGTGTTGTGTGGTGTGGTGTGTGTGGTGGTGTGTGTGTGTGTAAAATGAAGATGTGAAAAAAGAATCATCAGAATATTCTATGGGTCAACTGATGACTGCGATCGACTCAGGCCGTATCATACATCTGGAAATAATTCAATACTGAGCAGTGAATGCGTGAGTGAGCGAGCAGTGATGAAGAGCTGTGAGTGAGAGGTGTAGTGTTGATTGATTGTAATTGACTGCTTATTTAATTAATTTATCATTAATTAATTGATCTATTCATTGACTCATTGGTCAGTCGGTCGGTAGGCTGGTTGATTAATTGATTGGTTGATTCATTGATCGATATCGAAAAAATTAAATAAAAAATGAATTAATAAATGAATTAATTTGTAAGGATAAATTTTTAAAGATTATATTGTAAAAACCCCTCCCCCCTTTTTCCTTTTTTTCCTCTCCCTTTTCCTCTCTCTCTCCCCTCTCTCTCTCTTTCCCTCTCCCCTCTCTTTTCTCCTCCCTTCTCTCTTCTCTCCTCTTCCCCCTCTTCTCTCTCTTGCCCCTCTCTCTGTCATCCGGCAGCGCAAATTAAAAAACGAATCCCAAAAAGTCATCAAAATGGCAGTGTTTTTCAACATGAACTGTTTTCACGATATGTCATGCCAAAAATTTGGGGATATAACAAAAAAAAGCGCTGTGTTACTGTCCATGACACGGGAATTTATTTTATTTTATTTTTTTTTTTTTTTTTTGGGGGGGGGGCAGGGGATTCTTATCCACGCGACCCTTGCAGTGAACGATTCATGTTCCCCCCGGCAGCAATCCGGTGAGTTGGCTCAAGAACTTCATGTTTCCCCCTGGCAGTCAATCCGGTGGGTTTCCTCAAGACGACTTCAGTTCCCAGGCAGTCAATCCGGTGGGTTTTCCCCAAGAGACTTCGTTTGCCCACGGCAGTCAATCCCGGTGGGGGGTTTTCCTCAAGCACTTCATTTTGCCCACGACATCAACCGGTGGGTTGCCTCAAGACGACTTCATGTTCCCCCCGGCGTCCCTCCCGGGGGTTGCCTCAAGACGACTTTGTTTTTGCCCCCCGGGATCAAACCGGTGGGTTACCTCAAGACGACTTCATTTGCCCACGGCAGTCAATCCGGTGGGTTTTCCCAAGACACTTCATTTCCCCCGGGAGTCAATCCGGTGGTTGCCTCAAGCGATTCGTTTTGCCCCGGCAGTCAATCCGCTGGGTTGCCTCAAGACGACTGACATGACTGCTCCCCGGGATTGCCTGGTCATGGGCTTGTGGCAGGCCAAGTCGGGCTGTAGCTGTGGACAGGGCGGTCGGAATGAGCGGCTTGGATGTAACGCCACTGAGGTGGCACAGAAGATGTGATAGCAATGAATAAATGAATACATATAAACAGATAAATAAATAGACAGATACATAAATACATGAATACTTGAACAAATAAACAACATTTTGGAAAAAAAGAACAACTGCTGAACCAACAGACCAAACTTCCATAATAAATGAACAAATAAAAAAATAAAAACCCCGCTGAATCAACTGAACCAAACTTCAAAAAAGGGCTGAAGGTGATTCAGGGCTGATCCCTCAAAATTTTGGGCGCGGATCTGTGGTCTGGATCCGATCAACCTGCCAATCCAAGATAAACAGGTATGCAGAGAGAATGTAAATATGTTGCTTCAAGACCGCCCATCTTATTTTGCACGAAAACCCCCCTTTTCACATACAAATCACGTCCGTCTCATGTCAGTTTTGGCCAAAATCAACATCTGTTTTACAAACAAAATTAACACCTCAAAACCTATAAAAAATCGACGTAATCAGTACATTAAAACGGGGGCTTACGTGCTAGATAAGATAGGGCGATCGTGAACAAACATATTTACATTCTCTCTCCCGCTATTAACGTCCGCGGGACTGAGTCCTTACTACTTTTCTAAAATTATCTTCTACCTCAAGCAGTATTAATAAGTCATAACAATTAACTGGCTTTCCGGCTTGATTAGCTATTTTTACATCCAATGAATTTATAGACCCCTCAACTAATTCTTTAAATTGACTATTTCCATCAAAACTATATAGCTGATAATCGCAAAACCCTGCCTTAATTGATGGTAGTGCTCGCAGAACTGTAGATGGATAGCCATTAAACAAATTAACATCTGTTTTTAACTGTTGTAAATTGACATACAAAATTGGGTTTTCGAGAAAATCGGCTGGTCTATTACCTAAATACTCATAAATGCCCCATTCTACAAGGCCGTGTGTGCGGAAGCTATATGTTTCACCACTATTATAAAAGCCCAAAATTCGAGCAAGGCTTCTAGAAAAAACATACTCCCTTTTTCTTTAAGTTCTGGAAAATTTATAGTAATTATAAGATTTGCCTCATTAATTTTTAACTTGATACTAAATAGTACAGACGAATACTAACTGAACTACAAGTACCCCTTCCAAGCGACAACGCATTTAATCCTTTAAAGTCCAATGGACAATAATGCATATGAAAGAATCTGCAAACGAATTTAACATTGATTCTTCAACTGATTTTAGACAAAAGTTAGACCGCAATCATGGGTTAGGCACATTGTATGGGGCACAAAAAGAGAATATAATTATGACTACTGGCCTGGCCACACCTTTTTTCAACCAGACAAACAAGTTCGATTGGGATCCATAGAACAAAAACATCCTAATGCTTGGGCAACATTTATCTTAGATGAAAGTGAAGGTCTACAATGCCAGGAGTGCAAAGACTTAATGACTCCATAAGAACATACGTTTGGGTCTATTAGGAGCGCAAACACAGACCAAGTCTAGCATCGTGGATCAATCTACAGGCTTTGATGCCAGAAAACAATTTCTAGCTAATTTAGAAGATGCTATTAACTCTGCTGTTGATTTCCTGCCAGCATACAAAGGTATCAAAACGTTCTTACGCATGCTAGGTCAAAGGTTGACTTTTGTTGTAGGCCATGGATTATACATGCTACCCTCTGACCTTAGACTACAGATTGGCATGATGCAGAGTTATAACAATGAAATCCTCATAGCTGGAGACGACCAAAACTTAGGGCACAATCAAGGTTTCAACACAAGGCCCGCTCCATCCATTTTAAAAAAAGTACCTAGCCCTGAAGAACCAGAAAGCGATCCACCACCAGTTATAAGCGCCCCACAGCCAGAAAGCGGCCCAAAAAGCACGCCGCCTGCCGATCTGAATCACACTGACAGTCATACTAGCGAAAAGACAGCCCTTGTTGTATTTTTAACTTTTACTGGATTAGCCATTAATTTATTTCACTAAAAATTAATCCAGCAGCTAGCACTCCTAACGTCCACAGATGGTCAGCCATATAACCAGCCACCTTACCTATAGTAGACAAAACCCAACTAACAACACTACCTTTATGCCGGGCAGAGCATCCAGCGCTTTGGCAGCTAACTTCTTTAATAAGTTTGCTAGATGATGTATTGTTTTCTAATCCAACTTTTAACAGGCTGAGGTGTGGGAGGCGCTACTGGCCCTGTTGGTGCACTACCTGTTAAAGCATAAAACGAGTGTAGAGATAGCAAACCCAACAGCTGTTAATATACTAACTATTGTAATCCCCTGTTCCCTTAACAGAGTCCGTATTCTTTCTGCTAGCGTAGTGTTTTCATAAAGTATTCTGTTTATAGTTTCTCTTATTCTGCTTGTTTGTGATGCTAGCTGCGCTCTGTTAGTAGACAGCACTTCTAACCTGGCCGCCTGTTGTAGCATTAAATCTTGTATTTTCTGCTGTATCATAACCTTTTCTTCTTCTATCTCTCTATCCAGCTCACCAAGTTTTTGCCAAATTGTTTGTTAGTTCACCCCTTATTGTCCGTAAAGCCTCATTAAGCCCCAGGATTTCACGCATGGGCAATGGAGAATCGCCAATTGTTTTTTATTGTGTCTCCTCATTAAACTCGTTTCAATTTCTGCTATTAGTTCATCTGCTGTTCGATTTAATTCTTGAAGAGGTATGTTTTGTATTTTAGATTGTGTTGGCAACTCTTGCCCCAAGTTTTGTAAAAGACTAACAGCTTCAGGCCTTAAATCGTCAATAAAGTTTAAATTGCCTTTGGTCAACAACAGGGAGATTCTCTAAGAATTGTGGCCCTGCTTAAAAACTGGGTTGGGTCTGGTTTTGCAGTAAGCCGCACACTCTTTCCTTTACCGGTTCTTACATACAAATGATTATTTTTATCTGTTGAAAAATCAGAAACCCTAAGTGCTTCTGGCTGCTCATCGCCCCATATGGCTATATAATGATTCAATTCTGTCTAGCAATCGTATTTGACTTAATCCTACTCCTTGACCTGCTGCTGCTCCTTCAAGCTCTTCTTGCATTGAAGGGCCCAGTTCTGTTTCATCTTCTTCTTCAATAGGATCAATCGGGTCAAAATCTTCATCCATATTTTTTCTTTATATTCTTTTTTGTTTTATAAAACATGAACTCATACGGCTGTGACCTCGATCCATACAGAAAAGAGAAGGAACCCCATGGCATAAAAGGCATAAGACAGACTGTAATTAGTGTAAATACCCCATCATCAATTCAGCCTGGACAAGCTTTAACAGTCAAGTTCCCTGATCTTGGCGCTGGTGATGTTATAATGCCCGGCACTGCTAAACTCTCATTCAAAATAGATATTAAATCGACAGATCCTAATGCTACTGTTGTTGCCAATTTAGGCAGGGCCATCGTTAATCATATGGTAATCAAACTGGAGGGAAGAGAAGTCTTTGTACTAAGCGAGGCAGACATTTTTTGCCCTCTATTCTGATCTATGGCTGCCTAAAAAAGAAAGAAAAGAGAAAGTTTATCAGGGAATACAAAGTCCAAACGGTCTCAAAGCACAGGCTTAAAGCGGAGGATGCAAAGAATGATGTTAAAGATGAGGCAGTAGCAGAACCATTTGGCAACAGATTCTGCATCCCCCTAGATTTTGAACTGTTAAAGACGCATATGCCATATACCAAGGCGCACTAAAAGAAAAACTTACTTATGAACTGACATTTAGCCCTAGCGATTCTGTTGTTCTGTCTGAAGACCCTTTAGCTAAATACACAGTTAGCGACATTTCTCTTGAGTTTGATGTTGTTACTAACCCTGAACTGGCTAGAACAATCTTAACCCAAAATAAAAATAAAACAGTTATTTATTATGAAAGAGTTATACACCCACTACAGAAAATAGAAACAAGCGAGACACTCTTTGGAACATACATCTAAATAAGTCTCTGAAGTCTTTAAAAGGAATTTTGTTCTTGTTTACTGAAGGAACAACTCCTTTTCATAGAGAATCAGAAGCGTTTTATAATCCAAAAATTGAGAAGGTTGACTGCGCAATAAATGGCAAGTCTGATCAGTTGTATTCGGGGCGGGGACTTTTACCTCACCAACACTTTGATGAAATAAGAAAGTTATTCGCTGGAGGTAGGCAAAGGGATCCTGCAGTTGATCGTGTATGTAAAAAGCTTCGCCTTTATGATGTAAGACTCGAAGACTACTAATAACTAAATATGGGCTGTGGTTGGATTTTAGATCTACATTTGACAACAGATTGTTTGGAAGTGGAGAAAGAGTAGGGCAAGATGTATAAAAATAATATTCACAAGAAGCAGACGGAAACGCCCGAATAAAAATGCATGTTTTTATGGTTTGTGATGCTCCGTTAAACATTGAAGAAAACAAGGCTAAAAGACGTGGCTTATTAAAATGCAGAAGAAATATTCTAATAAAAACAGATGGATATCTTGAAGTTTCTGCCAAAAGATCCGCACTGTTCTCTTATCTGCGGGATTACTGGGTGTGGGAAAACTGTCTCGTACTTGATTTGTTACAAACAATACAGGTTTCATTACGAACACATTGTTATATTCTGCACAACCATTAAGCACAACAAGTCTTACAAAGAAAGGAAGTTTATTTGGACAGACGATAATATATTTCTAGTTGATCCTAGCGACAAACTGAGCGACTGTTTTGAACATTACTATAGACTATTTGAGGGAACTGAAACACTGTTTTATTATTGATGACTTTTCAGCTGAACGAGACATTGTTAAAAAAAGAAAAGCTCTGTCAAAGCTAGCCTTTAGTGGACGCCACGCCTTAGTTTTCTGTGTGGTTATTAACTCAAAAATACAATGCTGTCTTAAAAGACTTTTGATCGCAGTTAAAATCGGTTGTATTATTTTACACTAAGGACAAAGATAGTTTTTGAAGAATGATTAAGTGAAAATTATATAATAAGGGACAAAGATGAGCTAAAAAAAAAAATAAAAGAGCAGTTAGAAAAATCTAAGCACGCTAGTTATGCTTGCGGACTGACCCCCCAGTTCAATACGTTTGTTTATTGTAGATTGTTTATTATAATTTTAATATTAAAAAAGAATGTCTCGAGGGCCAGAATCAAAAGCGCAGCTAGCTCCTAAATGCTTTGCAGTAGAGCTAAAAGACCTAGCAGACACAACCGAGTTTGATCTAATAGGAGTGCCAGGAAATGTTTATGGATTTGAGTACACAGATGATGGGGCTTACAAACGAACAGAAATTGAAGACAAAAAACGACAGCAATATCCTACCCTAGAAGAGATAAGAAATTTAAGGGCAAACGACTTGGGCAAACATGAATACAACTTCATAAAAGAGAGAATGCTTGGGCGTTGCTTCCTGAAATTGCTTGGAATTTAAAGTTTGAACTACGAAGCCCTAATGTATACTTTGATAGAACAACAATTTTAGAAAGGCTTTGAATGCAGGCCCTTTCTTGTTAGCCTGGTTCCAGGACACAACAAAAAAAAAAAAACAGATTGAAATAACTTGCAGGGTTCTGAATATATGCTACAGAGAAAGAAGTCCTTAGCTGAAGTGGGGGAATGACACTGTCGGCTTAGAATTTACCCCAACGCTACAGTCACTAACCTAGGCAAATGACGATGATTTTTCGCTTATTTATTACTCGAGGGAGGGCGATACTAAGTTTGCCCTGAAAACTTGGATGCTCCTCTTAAGCTCGGTATTGCAATTAACTAAAACGGAGACAAAATAAACTCCCATGTATCATCTGACAAGGTTACTGTGATGGTTGACCAAGACAAACTAACAGTACTCGACTTTATTTTCATTAAGTATGTTAATTTTATTGCGTTTTACTCTGTTAATGAAGTGCTGCCAGAAGAATTAATAAGAAGAAGATATGGACAAGATTAATTTAAAAATAATCTTATTTAAAAAATGCATGTTCAACAGTTTAGATTAAAGCAAATAACTGCAAAAGGAAATAGAAAGCGACTTGGATAAGTATAGGGTTACTAGAAAGAAATATGCTAAAGCTTTAAATACTCTTTCTTATGTAACTGATGGCTCCTCAGCTCTAGCTAGCGTAAGTGCTGGGTCTAGTGTTGCTGTTTTAGCTACTGGGGCTGGGGCGCCAGTCTCTTTAGCATTAGGGGGCCTTGGTTTGGGGTTAGGCGCCGTGTCTATGATTGTAAGTGCTGTTTTAAAACAATTAACTCCTAAATTACAAAAGCACACTGCCATTGTTGCCCTAGCATCAGCAAAACTTTGTTCATTAAGATTAGAAATAAGCAAATCATTACAGGATGAAAACATTACGGACAAAGAATTTCAAAAGATTATGGCTGACGGTGAGGATTATAGATGACAAAAAATTGAACTCAAAAGGAGTGGAGAAAGACTTTTACTTCACGACAGTAGACACTGATGCAATTAAACAGAACATTGAAAAACAAACACATGATCAGTTAACCCAAAATAGGCCAAAAAAATATGTTTAGCAAAAAAATAAGTTTAGCAAAAAATAAATACTACTTTTTTTGTTAACTCACTCTGTTTGGTGGGACAACTTGCAGCTCTTCACGAACAAAGGATCTTTTAGGGGCAGGCTTTTTAGAAGAGAGAGTCTCTCTTAAATAATATACGGGAGGGTCTGTTTTCATAATTCTTTCAACTTCATATACATCTACGCTCAATATTGGGTCTGTGGCTCTAATTCTAACATCGCCCTCTGCCTCCCCAGGAGCATACAAGTATCTTAGCCTATACTAAGGCCACTAATTACAGCAAAATGGTAAATCGTATTGATAATCTTTTTTTCACTCATCTTTTTATTAACTAAAAAAATAATTAAAATAATCATAATACGAAAGGCTGTCTATGTGCTTTTTAATCAAATAATATTTTGTTGTTAAAGCTAAAAATAGGGTGCAACTAGTTTTGGCGAATCTTCTATCTTTCCCATGTTGGGCGGTTTTATTCCTAACAAATATTTTGCAAGGGTTGAATAGACTATAACACCAACGATAGGCACCGCATAATTAACCAGCTTTAAACTCATGGTTCTAAAAAGTATTATATTATTTTTTATTGTTTATAAAATGGATTGTGACGAACTATTAAAGTGTGAGGAGCATGCAGACTACTCCGTAGACCACTGCCATAAAGAAAGATTATACTCTCTGGCCGCATGTGGAAAAACTAAACAGTATTTAGGCACTGAACGAAGTACTGAACAGATTCCACAACTGTCTACATCAGACGTTGAGAAGTACTACGCTAGGTACGAAGCACAGCTCGGGTCAAAAATGGTAGATCGGTGGGGCAGACAATGATTAGTCTATATGCTAAGTTAGTAAGTAAGATGGCGCCGGTTGATTCAGAAGAAGATTTAAAATATGACTTATCACAAGACCCGGTTTAAACAAGTCCTAGAAACTCTGCATGTGGACATGTATTACAGATTTGGGACTATGTTATGCCCATTCATCATGGGATTAATTACTTTTAATCATATTAATTTTGATCTTATTAAATTTAATCGCAATAAAAAAAAATAGCGATCATGAAAGAAGACGCCGCAGGACAATCCGCAGGACCAGAATGTGCCACAGGTGAATGTACCGCAAGTGAATGTACCCCAAGTGAGTAATGTTACTAAATCTAAAAATCCTGGGCGTGTTGAGGCTGGGCGTAAACTAGCTGAATGGAACAGACTGCAAAAAGCAAACCAATCAACAAAACAAAAATTATTAGATACTAATACAACATCGCCACAAACAACAACAACCCAATTAACAACAACACAATCACAATCAAACGATAAGATGTATTATTATGTAATTGGCTGCTGTTGTTGTTGGTGGGGAGTTTTAGCATACAAATGTCTAACGCCATACCTAGCAGCAAAGTTACAAACCCCCACAACAACAGTAAAAGGAGAAGAACCAGCTTCTGCAAAAAAAGTGCAACCTCCTGTTGTAGACCCATTTTCTATGGAATAGTTTTTAAGAACTAGATAAAGTACAAGTTAAGAACTAAATAAAGTACAGTTAAGAACTAGATAAGTACAAGTTAAGTTAGTTATAGAAAGTACTTTTTAAGTTATGTGCAAGTAAATTACAAGTAAAGTACAAAAAGATAAGTTCTTGTTTTAAGTTCTTGTTATGTTCTTAAGTAAGTACTAGTTAGGTTCTTAAGTTAAGTACTAGTTAGGGTCTTAAGTTAAGTACAAGCCAAGTCAGTCAAGTTAATCTTTAAAAGTTCTCCAATGCCCTATAGCTATGAAAGCCCAGGATTAACGTAAGTTCTCTTGTTATTGTTAGAGACTAGTGATTTCTTGTTAACGGCAGTTGTGTTTACTTGATGAAGAGTAGACCGCAGATTAACATTTGTGTGATAAAATACTTTGTTTTCAAAGAGAGCTTGCTTGTAGTTGTCGTGAGTTATTTTTTTTTTGACAACTTCTTTACTTATGCCTTTAGCTTTTTTCATTACAGAAGTCTGGCTGGCAACGCTGTACATCTTTGACCGCAAACCAACATATTCTTGATAACTGTCCCATTAAGTTCATCCTTCATCTTTCCAATTACTTTCTTGTTCATGGTTGAATGTAAAGGATTGTCTTTAGGATAGTCACATGTGTCGTACCACCCATCAGTTCCTTTAGCCACTTCTGTTTCTAAATCCTTATAGAAGTCTTCAGTTGGAACGTCTAGAATAAAAGAGTCAGTGTCTGTGTAAAGGACTCTTGCTTCTGGGTACAGTGGTTTAAAGTAGTCGTACAGGAATTCTAACATCAATAACTTTGACAACTCTAATACGGTAAAGCCGATAAACACCGGCTTGTCCAACTTAACATCCTTTTTCTTCATCATAATGCCAACCAGGCTGTCGCTAAAGTCTTGATAGTTAGGTTTAGAGGCAAACTTAATTGCTTGGTTTTCTTTTGTAACTAATTTCACATCTTTACGATTGTGTACGTTCTCCATAGTTTTGCCAAAACAGCTGTTGTTCATCAGTTTACAGAAGTCTTTTTCTGAAGCGTCTGTGGCTTGGGTTCTAAGATCAGTATTCTTCTTGATGTATGGCCTCATAAAGGGCTCTTGATCGCAGATAATTATTCTGTGAACAGCTGTCAGCTTTAGTCCGTGTCTTAGGTAAAACTGTAGGAGTCTGTAATGACAAACATACTTAGTTTTATGTCTAAGATTAGGCACAAGTTTAGGCGGTTCGATCGGGCTCATCTTTAATCTTTCTGCGGCTAGGGGTAATCGTTGTGGAGATCGTGTAATTCTATAGGATGCTCTAAGTCTACTTCCAAGATTAGTCCTGCTGGATTATCAGGCGTAAGCTGTGACATAATACCTAACACAGTATTAACATCATGGGGCCCCTCACACATCTTAAAGTTGCGTAATGGAAGTGGCTGGCTCATAGCCCATCCATACAGATTGTTGGCGTCTAAGTACATTGGATGGTTTAGTGGGATCATAGTCGTCTAAATATTTGTTGTTAGCTTTGCAGTAAGGATGTGAGGCCATGCTAATACCTCCCCTTAGACCGTCTTCAATCATCTGAAGTGTGGGTAAATCAGAAATTAAGTCAATCTGGATGTTTGTAGACTTCAAGAAAGCATCCCAAGAAAGGCCAGGGGCAGAGATGTAATGTGACGAGTCTAGACAGTAATGTTTCATACATGTAGATCTGTAATTCTGAAAGACGTCTGCCAATAAACACACGTCAGCCATCAAGTATTGATCGTGATAATCGCCCATTGTTTGGCATTGCAATTATGTCCAGGCTTTCTGTGCGTATTCATATTCAGCATCAGTTATGCCTTTCCCTCTAAGACTAGAGTAAAAATCGTCTTTATGCGGTAGCGCCGGCTCGTCAAAACTTTCCCACGAGTTCATGTATTCATAAGGATAAACTCCTTTACGCACTAAAGATGGGTCAAAGTATTGTTTAGTAATTGGAACGTCTTGTAGAGATCCCGCTAACTTATCTAAACTCCCCATCAGATGTTGGGCAGAGTCATAAAAGGATAAACAGTCAAGAGTAAAAGTCATGTACTTTTCTGAAGACTGTGCAATGCAGGTAACCCTCTTATATTCAAAAGTCACTGCTTGCATAATAAAATGAGAATCGTAGCCTCGTAAGTTATGAAAGAAGATAGGTAGCTTCCATTTCTTAGGATCAACCTTAAGTTGAAGATTACAATTGTTGTGCGCGGCCCCTCTGAACTTTCCAGTAATGTGATCGTGGTCTCTTACTGTGTCATCTAATAATTCTCTGTTATATATCCAGCAGTGTGTAGATGAGTCATAGCGTTCTTAAGTCTTCAGGAGTCATAACAATGTCTGAAAGATTTAGTTGGTTGGATAACTGATTGCGAAGTTGTTTCATCTGTTCTAAAAATCTACTAGCTGCGTTGGTGCCTCTATAAATCTCAGGTGTTGTGTGTTGGCCGTCTGACCAAACAACAATATACGCATAAGAACAGATCTGATGGTGGGTTAATAAGGTTGTTTTTTGTTCTTGCTGTTGAGGGCCGTAGTACTGCGGTAATAGCGATTCAAAGTCAGCATAAACTATGTACGGGCCCATTTGCATTTTGTGTACATTCTTAAAACTAACTTTAGACCCTGGTTTAGGTGTGAGGAGTTTGGTTTCGCAGTCTACAAAACTTTTACAATGTTTCTTATGACTGGCGGCTGCTTCTATAGTGGGGATTCTGACCAAACATCTTCTACAAAGCTCTTTTTTAGCATGATTCTTTGATGTAAACCCCATAAGTCTGCTTATTGTTCTGATTAATACATAATGACTCGCTGTACTATCTGCAAACAGTATCAAGTCTACATGCTTGTTAAGTGGTTCACCTAAAGTAGGGGCGTTGGGAGAAATCCTTAGAGGCACTAGATTGGCTATTACAGACCATGTGTATACGTTTATGGTGATTGGTTTGTTTTGCTCTTCAAACTGAGATATACTGCTTATACTTACTGGGAAGGTTATCATTGATGGGAAAATGGAACCAACCTTAAAAGAAAAATATTCTATTACTCCTCTGAACAAAGGGGGAAAGCAAATTACAAAACAGACACAACGCGCTTCGACCTCTTTTCTCTCAGCAGGCAAGGCAAACAACATTAAGGACAATGACTTAAACGCCGAATTCGAGAATAAGCGAACGCTCGTTCTTCGTTTTCGTTGTCCTGAACGCTTTTTTCTCTTGCTTCATGAAGACCACAGAGGTCGAAACGCGTCTGTGTTTTGTTTTGTAATTTGCTTGTCCCCTTTGTCCGGCAGAGTAATATGATATTGTTTCTTTATAGCTGAGTAAGTCATTTGAATACCAGTATTGTTTCGGGTATTCATTAATGCACCCCAGCAGGAATACGTACAAAGTTGGCACACCCACAGATGGACGACACACCCACACACGATAACATCATTCTACATATAGATGGACGACACACCCACACACGTTACATCATTCTACATGTAGATGGACGACACACCCACACACGTTACATCATTCTACATATAGATGGACGACACACCCACACACGTTAACATCATTCTACATATAGATGGACGACACACCCACACACGTTACATCATTCTACATATAGATGAACGTCACACCCACACACGTTAACATCATTCTACATATAGATGGACGACACACCCACACACGTTAACATCATTCTACATATAGATGGACGACACACCCACACACGTTACATCATTCTACATAATAGATGGACGTCACACCCACACACGTTAACATCATTCTAACATATAGATGGACGGCACACCCACACACGTTCACATCATTCTAAATAAGATGGACGACACACCCACACACGTTACAAATCATTCTACATGTAGATGGACGACACACCCACACACGTTAACATCATTCTACATGTAGATGGACGACAAACTCACACACGTTAACATCATTCTACAGATATATGGACGACACACCCACACACGTTAACATCATTCTACATGAGATGGACGACACACCCACACACGTTAAGATCATTCTACATATAGATGAACGACACACCTACACACGTTAACATCATTCTACATATAGATGGACGACACACCCACACACATTAACATCATTCTACGCGTGTCGGATGCAAACTGTGTGTGGCAACAAGAGTCATTGTCTCTGACATCCAAACTCCAATGCCTAGTGTTAAAAGGAATGTAAAGTAACTCCGCCCTTTAACATGGACAGACAAATCAGAAGACAAGACACAACGCGTTTCGACTTACAAGGTCCTCTTCAGCAAGATAAACAACATTCAGGACAATAAAAAAGGAAGAGCGAGCAAATCACTCATATTCTAAAATTCGGCGCGAGATAGGCGTTGAAAGTAGCTTAGGTCCATGTTGAGCAGGACCGACGGGGCTAGGATTCGAACCAGGAGTTATTTTCACGTCAACGAAACTGCACTCTGCAAAGCACTCGTCTTCTCGCCTTTAATACTATTAAAGATATCACTTGACACAGACATCGCAGCGATTAAACCCAAAATAATACTAGCATGTCAGATCAAACATATGGACAAATGCATAATGGAACCGATGCACAACTAAATCCGACAAAAATCAAAGATAGACATGTTCCTATCATGGTAAAAAAAATGTAACAAATCTTGATGAATACGATAATGACATTTTTTTTTGGATTGTTTTCCACATGTCAACTGTTCTTTGAATGACGTGACATCAGTCCTGCTGCTTATGCACACTCTTGTGGTTTTTTGTGCTGTTGACCGGCTCTCTGCCGTGCTAGGATGGTCAGCAACAGTTGTTCAGACCGCATCTATCCTGTGCTCCAGAACAACGTTGACCGCATAGAGCAGCGCGCTGAGAGCTGGGCTGACCGACAGACCCAGGACAGTCACCATGACCTGTACATCACTTGGAACGCTTCTGTTCCTCACTGCCGACATCCACACGCTCCCACCAGAACCCTGCACGCCGTGGCGGACACCACAAACGGCGAGGAGTCTTCTGGCAACCAGCAGCTCCAGGTCCTTCCACTGGAATCTGTCGCTATGATCAACGTCCGGTTCAGAGTCCAGCCGACCAAGCCTTGAGCTGCGACCACGACGGGACACAGACTGAAATGGAAGAGAAGCAGAAGAACAAAGTAATGAGATGGATGGTGACGAATGTGATTCAGGTCTAAAGAATGGGCGCTGTGGTCTTTCCCTGGAGCGGGAACAGGCAGGCACAAGGCAGTGTGACCGTAGAAACTCCAGCGCGGTGTTTCAAAGGACAGGGAAGTGCGGCCACAAGAAGGCCAGTGATCCATGTCACCAAACTGACCAGGTGAGCTGATTTGGGGACAAAGCAGAAGCGGTTCAGGGACTCACACACACGCCAACGCTCTGTCCAGAGTCATCACACAGATCAGGAAGAACGACACCTGAGCCGACAGGACGAACACCATTCCGGCAGACGTGCACGTGACGCTGGATCTCCACAGGATGTCTTTCCACAAGTACGTACCCTGAAACACTCTATCCGCTACCGTTATGATAAACAAATACATGCCTCGTAAAATGTCAGACACACACAAGTGGAGCAGAAACACCCCACAGCCAAATGACTGGAAGTGTTTCCGAATGATAACCCAGTAAAATAAGGCTGAAAGATTGCTGCTCAGGGTGACAGTGGCAAGCAGGGCTAAAGAAATTCTGAGTACTTGACTCTGAAGCAGATGGTCGCAGGAAGACACAGGGTCAGGCTGAGACTGACACTGATGTGGGTTTAAAAACTGTTTGGGAGCACAGATGGGCAGCACAGCTTGTGGTTCGAGGATGTCACCGATTCCAGTTCCGTTAACTGGTAGAAAATATCTGGAGGAAACTGCTGGAGGGGGCACTGCCAGAGATCTAAAGAACGGACAGACTTCAGTGGCTGGAATCCTCCATCAGCAACATGATTCAGCCCGGTGTTGGACGGGTTTAAGGTCTGCAGATGAACCAGATTCCTTAATTTACTGCAATCAAATAAACTGATCTGAATTTCTGACAAATCTAGCACTATCAGATTTTTCAAGCTCAACTATAGCTGGCACGCTGGAATGAAACTGAAGAGGTTATCAGCTAAGGTCAGAATTTCTACACTTTTCATCTTTCAAAGTCGTCACTTGAAGGTGGAGTAGGCGATTTTGACTCAAGTCGAGACTTTTAAGGTTTGGAAGCTCCGGTGCTTGAACATGAAGCAAAAAGCAATTGGATAAACTCACATGAATTAACATGGTGTTGAGCATCAAGTCCGTCAGGGTCATGTTCGTTCCGTCAGCGTTTAAGAACCGGAGTTCCGGATGGTCAGCGGCAGATAAACTCTGGCTGCAGTAGAACGCCATCCCGAAGCATCTGCAAGCAGGTGGACAGGTGAAGTGACACAACAGCTCATCGTCATTCTGAGGGCACTGGCCATACCTGTCGTCACACATGTGCTCGGCGTGCAGGCACACACGGGCCTGGCGACAGCGGTAGTAACCAGGACACTCGTACGTCTCACAGTCTGCTTCATCTTCATGTTCTGGCAGTCGTACACATTGTTTCTACCTCAGGTAGACCGGCAGACAGTAGTAACCGGGAGAGAGACACTGGAAGTGAGTTGAGGGACAGGGTGTTGTGCTCAGCTGTGCGGAGGACTGATCACAAGGAGTCCCCTGGAATCCATGTCGACGATGGCAGGCGGAGGGGCAGTCCCTTCATACTTCAAACGATAATATGGTTTTTGCTTGCCACAATACTCCTCATCACTGGGCCCCAAACACAGTGCTCATGTAGTCACAACGCTGGTGTTTGGGTATACACTGAAAGCATACGGGTGACAGTGTACAGTGTTGAACTGATTCAGACAAGCCTGTTGTCATCTAACTGTTCCAGTAGTCAGTATGCACTGTTCACTACTATTGGTTTTCACTCTTCTCATGGTCCAAAAAACTCTTAACATTTTATGATCAGTAACATTCAACAGATTCTGTCTATGCATGAGCCGCATCGAAATCTTTATCAACATTTGTGAATTCGTCAGAAAACTCCCATTTCTTTTCAACACCCCACTATCCATCCATTATAGCTAATTAAGATTTTGGTTGAAATTTTAAGATTGCGCATTTAATGATAATATCATTTCATGGAAGACTGACCTTTTTCAAAAAGAAAATTTGCTTCCTGGTATTCACAGTGTGCAGTCAATTTGTGGATTTTCACATTTCTTTTACGCTGACATTCACTGGTTGCATTCCAACGTTCCTCACCAGTTAAAGAATAAACCTTTAATACTGTAACTTTTGATGATGTCTGGCTACCTTCAGAATCCTGTCTGAGTTCAGCATTTATTTCTTTTACCCCGTGAATGAAAATTAAGAGCATGAAACCCTTTGGTGAGGGGTGCTAAAACAACATTCACAACAAAATCTTCTGAATTTTCATAAAGAAAAAGAAAACAAAGAAAGAATCCTGCCGAGCTTACACTCCAAGGGAGGCACATTAGACTATGCCCGTCATAGAAAAATGTCTCCTATGGGCCATTGCGAAAACATATCCTTGAAGACAGTAAGATTATTAAGCTGGGGATCGGTGCGTTTGCAGGTTCCTTTTGTTACAAGGAATTTCCACCAGTGCGTTAGGGTATGTCTTCGATGTTTTATTTATTAAGAGGCAATGAAGATGGCTCCGAAACTTCCATGAAGGTAACATGACATTGTAAGCTGGCTCTCTTCTTATCTAACAAGCCTAAATTTTTGAAATGCACTGTTGGCAGGTTCACTTGTCAAATAACCAACCGTCACGGACAAGGCGTAGCACTACAGAATCCTCCAAACTTATCTTTCACAGAAAGCGTGGGGGCGGTGAGAAGGGGGGGGGGTTACAATCCACCAGCTATCATCCATTGGTCGCTGGTCTTCAGTTTTCCTCCAAACTGATCTCATCATTTTATGGAGCCACTCAAAGACATTGGACATCTCCTATACAGCAGAAAAGCTATTCTTTGGGGACCAGGTGAATATCTAATTCTAGCGTTCTTAACCAATTTTTTTTATTTACCTCAGTAAGTGTTGGTGGATTTTCATTGAACTTTTCCTCTGGCGCTGCAGACTGTGCAAGCTCTGGATTTCATGTGGTGCTTCGCTCTGAGGGTGGGAATGTGTTATCCGCACATGCTGCTCAAGAGCGTCTGTGTTCACTGTACATTATCTCTGAATTGGAGTACTCGATTATGTATGTCCCTTGTGACGGACCGTTTCCCGTCCAGTCACAAATTTTCATGCAAACCGTGCTAACCGGAAGGTAGTCGTCTGGAAGCCGGTTGAAAAGTTTACCTGACTGCTGCTCACCTGCGCACTGTTAAAGCTGGGTGAGCTGAACTGGTTAGGGAGTCTCTGCAGTGATTCCGGCAACGCAACAACCCAGAAGGTCGAAAAGGGACTCCAGCTTGTTTTGGTGGCAGTCAGTTTCCCCCAGCTAGAAGTGGACCCTGGACTGTAGGGGATTGGCTGCCACTTTAAAGAGGGTCGGGCCGTAGCCACGTTCTACCCCCTTGTTCTCCACCCTGTGTCGGTGTCGAGAGCCGGCCTGGGTGCCGACAACTACCCTACCTGACACTGCGCCCGGGACCGACTACCCGCTGAGCCAGTATGGCCGGAGACGCCGCTGCTGCCAAGCCAGAGCGCCGCTCCCGAGTTTCGAACCAGCGACCTGTTGGCTAGGCCGTCGCTCCGTTCATTTTTTTCGTGTGTGAGCCACAGCTCCTGTTGAGACTGTCACCTTGTCATCGGCAGAGACGCCGTGAGTGTTAAAGTGATTTTTGAGCCAGACCTCTGTGATGTTCTAGTAGTCGTGTGTCGGACTTGACGCTGTAGTTGTCGTCTTCCATCATCTTCGTCGTTTTCGTCGTCTCATCGTCTTCATCGTCTCGTCGTCGTCATCGTCTACGTCGTCGCATGGAACCAGCAGCGCCAGTATGTAGATACATATAGATGTATTTTGTGTCGTGTGCCCTGTTTGGCGTGCCTGAAGTAGTAATAATTATATATATAATTATAAAATATAATATCTATATATATATATATATATATATATATATATATATATATAATAACAAACTAATAAATTCCAAGGATAAGTACCGCGCACCGTTCCAGCAACTTACAGAGCAGCTTGGTGTTGCAATGACTGCAAGAAATATTAAATTATAAACAAAGCTTGCTCTTATGTCTTAGATTGAAGAAAGAGAGACATAAGAGCAAGCTTTGTTTATAATTCAATATATATATAAATAAAATATATATAAATATATATATATATATATATATATATAATATATATATTAATTGAATTTTAAACAAAGCTTGCTCTTATGTCTTAGATTGAAGAAATAGGGGAGATACGCATTCAAAACCTGCAGTGGCAGATGATTCTGCCTAACTAACAGTATGTGCTTGAGTGGGTGGATGGGGAAAAATAAATAAAATAAATGCTTCTCAAAATGAGCCTTCAGCAAGGCTATTTATTCTCCAAGGGGGAGAGACATCCTCCGATATTTCTTGCAGTCATATGGCAACACCAAGCTGCTCTGTAAGTTGCTGGAACGGTGCTCGGTACTTATCCTTGGAATTTATTAGTTTGTTATATATAAATATATATATATATATATAAATAATATAAATATATATATATATATATATAATATATATATATATATATATATAATAATATATAATATATTCTGTGTGTACGCCTTATGGTTGGCGTGCCGACCTATTGATGTTCTTGTATTTATTATAATATGTTGTCTGATGGCTCGAGCAGCATAAAACAAAAAGTGTTGTTCTGTTGCCTGGCTGTCAATGTTCGGGTGAGTGGGTGTGTGTATGTGAATTGGAAATGTCGTGCATGCATACTAATTCTGTGTGCGAACAGACGGCCAGACACCCGCAGACACACCCATTCCATCCGTAAACATCATTAAAATCCCCTGAAGAAGACATCGGAAGGTCGAACTAGTGGAATATTTTGATGAGTCGGCTATTTTTCTCTGTTTCATTTGCGTTGATAGACAGATACAGAGATCGATCGATGGATAGATAGACAGATAGACATAGAAGATATGGTGTTTTTATTTCTATCTATTGGTTATAGGTAGATAGACGTATAGTTTTAATTACTCTTATTATGATGAGGGG
>JAFLJL010001664.1:0-31835 GCA_018398815.1 Conus ventricosus | reverse complement strand
AAGCCTGTCCCTCGTGTTCTACCATTCAATGCACTCCCCAAACTTTGTGTGCAATTTTTCTTCGATCATGTGGACTCACTACATTTAGACTTTTCCTTCTCTGTTACAACTTGTGCGACTCGACTTCCCATCCCCCCCCCCCCCCCCCTTTCAGGGAGAAATCTTAGCAGGTAATCGATGCAGGTCAATATGAAACTGACTTAAGAAAAATAAATCCTATTTACCTGACATGAGGGCAAGTCAGAATAGATACTGTTTCAGCCTGTTTCTTCAAGGGGAAAAATCAGTTTAAGATAAGATAATGTTGCTTATAGCCCAGCTGCCCGCAAAGGGCCACATCAGGGCTGGAAAATCAGTTTGATAGGATACAGAGAAAGACGGCATAGATACCGTTTCGGCCTGCCTCTTTTTGGGTGGATTTATTCCGCTATTGGAACAATATTTTCACAGCAACTGTGGACCAGTGCTCAAGAAACCTGGTCATGCCTTCCACTTTTTTTTTTTTTTTGGCTGCCCACTCTCTGCGCCACCTCAGAGGCTGTGCACCCACGCCGCTCATTTCGACACCCCGTCCACGCCACAAGCCCGGTCGGCCCCGCCGCAGCCCTGGCACCGGCAACCCACAGGAAGCATCAATGTAAGTCGTCAAGAGGCAACCCCCCGGGAGGGGGACACTGCACTGCTTGCCGATCACTTCAGTGGTGTTCAGTGGCGCCTGTTCTGTTTCTAACATACGCAGGACACCACCTACTAAGCCCCTACGACGACAATAATTGCTTAGTCGCGGAGCCGGTGTGAGTGAGCTCTCCCCCCGGAGGGCGCCACCACGTCCGTCCAACGACAGCCCCATGGACTCGCCGATACCGGTGACCTCGACGGAACCAAACCAAGGCCACAGACGTGGAGAGGACATCAAAATTAAAGGTCACCATGGAGCAGGGCATAAAGGGCCACAGAAATTTGAGACATTTTTTTTTTTATGCTGATCGATGAGAATGAGGATGATTAAGATGATGCTACGGTTTTCCGTTTCGGTCTGAGACTACATGACAGGGCTGTACTCTACGCTTCCTTTCATAATATATCCCGGCGTCAACCAGGCCCGAGAGATACAGGCACCTGCAGTGTTGGTCATGAAATTTGGGGCAACACTCTCAGAAACGCATCCATTAAGTGGATGAAACTCGACTGGGGTGGTCCCAGTTTTCCCAACTGAGTCCGCAGCAAACTCAACTCTGGGTAGGAGCCGGTCGGGCAAAAAAAAACCCCACATGACTTCTGATGGGATTCGAACCCGACCTCCCAGCCGGGAGTCCGCGACGTTAACCCCCTTCACCACGGGCTGGTGCCTCTCCATCTTACTTGTATTGTTTCTCTCCTTCTCCCTCTCTCGCTCTTCCCCTTTTTTTTTTTTTTTTTTTTTTTTTGCTGTCCCAACCTCTGTGCCACCTCAGAGGCAGTGCACCCACGCCGCCCATTCCGACACCCCGTCCACACCCCTTCCTCTCTCTCTGTGGAGCGACTGTGACAAGGTGACAGCCCTGATAAGGCCCTCTGCAGGTGGATTTGGGTATGAACATGAAACACCTCACCCTCTCCCTTTCTCCTCTCAAATGTGTGTGTGTGTGTGTGGGGTGTGCGTGTGTGTGTGTGGGGTGAAATGCATGTCACGTGCACCACCATTATAAAAACCTGCAACCTGTAACACTGTGAATGAGTGTGTAAAATGCATGCGCATGCACACTATTAAAACAGGGTGGGAACTATAACACAGTAGTAAATACTCTCATTTTACGTCTTTTCACAAAATCATGTGATAATAGACGAGAGAGAGAAAGACAGACAGACACAGAGAGAGAGAGAGAGAGAGAAGAGAGAGAGAGGAGAGGGGGAGAGAGGGGAGGGGAGAGAGAGAGGAGAATGTATGTGTGTTTTCACGTGTGTGCATGCGTAGTGTGTGCATACATGCGTGTATGTGTTTGTAGGTGTGTACATATAACCATGCAAGCCGCCAATATCAATTAAAAATAAATACCCAACCAGACTATTTATCAAACAAGAGGCAACTTTAAAAACAAGACCAGAATCAGAAAAATCATTACAGACATGTCTGATAAACACGTCCTCGGGGGACACAAATTTTGACGAAATATGATGTCTTGAGTTGTTTGTTTGGCAGATACACATTCTGTTGAAGCATTATATTCAGTTCTGACAGCATCTAGTGCTAGTCGAAAAATGTTGAAACGAAGTTTCTGTATCGATACATATCACCAAATTGCAGGTGTGGGCCCCCTTTTTGGGAACATCAATACTGAAAAGTTGACAACAATGCTTTGACATTAGAACTGAGATTGTTCCCTTTCTGGAACACTCCTAAGCATTTGTCTTAGTATTTGATGACTCTCTTGTAAAAGTGAAAGGTATTAAAAGTTGTTGAGCACACATTTCATTTCCGCACCTTTTTTTTGCACACCTGTCAGCGAGTTCCATCACCCCGAAATTCCACGCATGAGGGAATCCAAAAGAAAGTTAAGTCAGTTCCTTTACATATCAAGATGTGAATTAAAAAGCAAGTTTTCTTTAAAATGGTATTATCTATATTTGATTTGCAAGACTTAAGGAATTGTAATACTGACACCCAATCAAACCCAAAACCAACACTTGATAAATTGACCATAGTAAGCCAATTAAATATGTCAAAGCCATTACTATATCTATCACTTCAGCAACGAATATACATCATAATTTCCGAATTGACGGAATAACAAAAGCGGGACCCGGCCTCTTTATTTTTGTCAGTGAGCCATCTGTAAACGCCTTTAGATGTTTGGGGTATTTGTTTTCCAAATGCATCTTTGCTAAATATGATAAAATGTAAAGTTGATCAGCTTTTTTCACACCCAGCGTGGCCAAGGGTCAAACATCGCTCTGTTGCTTTCCCAGTTTGGAATGGTCTTTGCCGCTCACTCAATGTTCACATCACTTTCCTTCAATACTTTTTGCAGTATTAGAAACCAGTGGTGAATATTTAAGAGGATGTCTTTTTTCCTCTCTTCAAGATAATCGGACTCTGGATTTTTCTGACTACTTTTTCATTCCACCTTCCATGGTCGAACATTTCATCATACATTTTGCAACTGTGACCTTACCCCCCATTCATTTGATGGTAAAACATTGATTTCTCTGTATGTTCCAATAGTACATGCATGCACTGGGACTAAAAGGATAATTCAAAGCTTGCTGTCAACACTTGAAATTTTTTGTAACAAATGTTGGGGGGCACTAAAGAAAGCTTCTTGAGCATAATTATGATAACTTAGAATGAATTAATGACATTCCTAAGGGGCTTCAACTCTTTAAAACCTGACACCAGCTTGTCTGCTCAATTCTTCAGAAACTTTACACTCTTTCTTGCGTTGTTTAAGAGATAATCAACATGGAAATTCCATTTTAGCCTGGATGTGAAATACTGTCCTAAGAATTTTGCCAAGTGTTCATACTAAAGTGACATCCCATCAAGCTCAAAAGATGGCATATCAGTGGGATCATCTCCATTGAATAAAACCATGTATGTTTTTTTGTGGTGAAAGTGTTAGACCATTACAAATAAATACCTGCTATGATTACAAATTCTGCCTGACAAAGAGTTTTTGGTAATTAATTATTGATTTTTTGGTGTTTTGTATCTTATGCTACAAATTAATTCATTGATTTTTGGTGTATTATTTCTTATGCTACGAAAATTTTATTGATTTTTTGGTGTATTATTTCTTATGCTACTAACAATTAATTGATTTTTGGTGTATTATTTCTTATGCTATTAATAATTCATTGATTTTTTGGTGTATTATTTCTTATGCAACTAATAATTCATTGATTTTTTGGTGCAAGCATTTCTCCACATCCACAAACCACTGGCACACTGTAGCTTTTTTTACCACGTGTTTTGGGAGATCAAACATCACATTGTTAAACAAACACTGGTGCTCAAAGTACAGAGGAATACCCATCTGAAATGATTTAAAAGTGGAATGGGTATTTCCACTCCAACTTGTAAACCTCTGTCAGATAGAAATTCTTTGATAAGATAAGATAAGATAATGTTGCTTATAGCCCAGCCGACCGCAAAGGGCCACATCAGGGCTGTCACCACGTTAAAATCAACTCACCAGTCAAAAAAAAAAAAATTTTAAAAAAAAAAAAAAAAAAAAAAAAAAACCCAAACTTTCATACATCTCTTTTAAATGACATCGTCTACAAACGCACCAGAAACTTTGTTAAAAATCTTTTTTTCCGTAAAATCGTAAATCAGATGAAAAATATTAATCTCTCTCAAAAACTCAAGGATCACGTTCAGGCGGGACATCCCTGAACAGGACTTCATGGACTCCGCTGTAAAATGTTTGTGTCTCACATCGTGCAAGTCCCAACACTCTAAAAGAACATTTTTCATTGTGAGTGGCGCATGACATGGAATGCACCACGAGCTTCTTCACTCTTTAAAAGGTAAGAAGGGGTTTAAAATATGAATGGCCGGTGTGCAGCCGGCACAGAACCGTTTCCTCTTTACGACCTCCCGACGTGGATGGGGGGAAAGTCCTTAAGGTTTGGACGGATCTGAAAGAGTTTGTTACTCGTCTGTGTGTTCCAATCCTCCTGCCAGAGGTCTCTCACAAAAACGTTAACTTTGGGTTTCACATCTGAACAGGGGATAAAAAATGTTGGACAGTTTCTCTCTTGTGGCGTTTTTGGGCCCCTAAACGATCAACCATTTCGTTCCCCGCCGATGCCAACATGACCAGGAACCCAAGCAAGAGTAATGTTGTAACCGTCCGCTTTCAACTTGCTAAAAAGTTAAAAAGAAATGCAAAATTTCTGGATGCTGAAGGTTGCGGCCAGCTATGGCTTCCAAAGCTGGACAGCGAATCCGACAGAACCAGAAAGTCCCTCTTTGAAGAATGTGAGATTATCTTCAAAGCCAGTACCAGAGCAGTAAGTTCAGAAAGAATAGACAAAGCATCGGAATGGATATGTTCCAACAGTATCTAAAAGGAGCCCAGGGCATAGGCTGCACAGGCCACTCCATCCTCAGACTTGGAACCGCCCAGGAAAACTTTTTGATAGGGGAGGGGAAATTTTCGAACAGAGGTCAGCATACAATCCCTTTGTACGCCAGAGAGCTGGAGAACTCTTTGCGAAAAGCTGCAAGATCGAAACGAATCTCTGGTGTGAAAAAGGTCCACGGAGGTTGATCCGGAAACTTGGAAAAATCGGAAACTACTCCCAGGTTTAGACCTGCATTCCGCACGTGAGGCTGCATACGAAGACCAAACGGCGGAAACATTTCGGGTTGTTTTCAAACTTACTTTGGAACGGAGGGTCAAAGCCCACAGTCATAGGCAGGATTTTTGCGGTTCTGAGAACAGTCGGATATAATAATTTAAAGACAGTTTCAGCCTGCGGTTGGACAATGAAGGTTCCCCCGCCTCTGCTTACAGGCTGTACACAGGGTGGTGCGGAACGCTCCAAACAAGACGAAGCCCTTGATGGTGGATAGGGTCCAAGAGTTTGAGGTAAGGGGGTCTTGCGGAGCCGTAGACAGCACAAACCGTAGTCCAGTTTGGAACGGACCAAGGCTCTGTAGAGGTGCAGCAAAGTTTTCTTATCAGCGCCCCAGTCGGTGTGCGCTACACCCGCAGAATATTCAGAGCTTTCTGGCAAGAGGTTCGAGGTTTTTTGATGTGGGCTGAGAAAGTTATTTTTCTGGTCAAAAATGACTCCCAAAAATTTGGCCTCTTTAACAGCGGGAAATGGGAGATTTCCCTACTTGAAGTTCAGGATCTGGAAAAACTGACGGAAATTAGGGAATGAATACACTGCGTCTTTTTTGGGAGAAAAGGTGAAACCGTTTTCATCCGCCCATCGAGGGATTTTATCTACGAAAAGCTGGAGCCTGCGCTGGACCCCTCGGGTACAGGCTTCCAGTTGCGTAGACAGCGAAATCATCCACAAACAATGAGCAGTCTGAACCTGCTGAACTGATTGAACAATGTTGTTGATTTTAATACTAAAGGGGGCAGGAGACAGTAGGGCTCCCCGGGGGAACACCCAACTCCTGCTCGGGGACATCAGAGAGAGTGGTGCCAACCCGGACCTAAAAACGTCGTTCTGCCAAAAAATTTTGAAATAAAAAGCGGAAGATGCCCTCGAAAACCCAGATCGTGGAGATCATGGAGTATCCCGACTTCCAGGTGGTACGTAGGCCTTCTCCAGTCGAAGAAAATTGCCACTGTATGCTGTCTGTTCAAAAAGGAGTTCCGAAGGGCAGATTCCAGAGAATCAAATGGTCAACTGTACTCCGATGTTTGGGGAAACCACACTTTTTCTTTCGCCAAAAGGCCATCGGTTTCAAGTTTCCACATGAGCCTAGCATTGACCATTTTTTCCATCAATTTACAAACACAGCGGGTCAAGCTATGGGACGGTAATTTGAAGGATTAGAAAGATCTTTTCCGGGTTTTGGGAATTGGAATAATGAGAGCTTTTCCCCAAGAGGGGGGAAAAAAAAACCTGTAGTCCACACATGTTGTAGACCTGTAGCAGTATGTTCAGACCTTCTAGCGGAAGATGTTTCAACAGCTGTTTAAGGATTTCAATCTATACCTGGAGAGGAATCGCTGCAAGAAAGAAAGGCAGATTTCAGTTCATTTAAAGTGAAAGGAAGATTGTAGTCTGCCATGTTGTCGGACGAAAAGTTGCAGGGTGATTTTTCTTTAAGGGTTTATTTTTGACAAAAATGGGTTGATTTGTTAGAAGAGGAGGAATTCTTTTCAATGGTTGAAGCCAGCAGATTAGCAACTGCTTTTTTCTCTGTTATTAAAGAGTCAGCAAACTTGAGATGGTTCACAGTGGGACAGGTGTTCTTCCCCTTTGATTTTTTTAATGATGTTCCACACTTTTTTTTTGGAAGTTTTTGATGTCGGCCTAGAGCAGAAGCTTCTCCAGGACGACGTTTACTGATTTTAAAATGGTGTCTTGATTTAGCACGGAGTTTCTGATGGGCTCGAGCGTTGGGACCCGAAGGTCGTTGGTATACCTGACGCTGAGCCCGTTTTCTAACTTTGGAAATTTGTTGGCATTCTGAATCGAACCAGGGTGTTTTTTTGGGATTTGAAGTTTATACGGGAGACACTGGAATACAGGCCTTAGCACATTTGATCATAGTGTTAGTCAGTGATTCAGCTGGGTCCGGACTCTGAAAAAAATCAGTGTCCCGGAACTCCTTTGAAACAGTGGCTGCAAATAGATCCCCGTTTGCTTTCTTTAATTTAGATGCTGAGGACAGAGACGTGTTCAGTTATTACAGGTTGTAGAAGGAACAGGGAAATGGTCACTTCCGTGCAGATCGTCATGGACAGACCACTCATATCCAGGACCAGCGAGGGGGCACAAACCGACAAATCTAAACCCGAAAGTGAACCTGTGGAAGAATGGAGGTAAGTTGCAGATCCGTCGTTCGACAACAAAACCAAATCCAAATCCGAAGGACATCCTCAATCAGCAGACCTCTGGATGACGAACCGGGACTACCCCAAAGAGGGTTGTGACCGTTAAAGTCACCCAACAGCAAAAAAGGTCGAGGAAGTTCCCCCAACAGACTGACAAGGTCCGACGACAAACCCGGACGATGGAGGTAGATAAAGAGAACAGATTGTTACAGTCTTGTGGAGAGTGACTCTCGCAGTTACAGCCTGAAGGGAGGTAGACAGAGCGACAGGACTATACAACAAAGTTTGTGAAGGAGAAGGGCAACACCGCCCGACAGTCCCAACGTGGATGGTTGTGCAGGTTTTGAAAGAATATTAAAGCCAGAAAGAGTAAAAGGGCTTCTGGCTTTGAATTTGGGTTTCTTGGGAAAAGCCACGACGGAAGGTTTTATAGAATGACACAGAAGCTGCAGCTCCTCAAAGTTGGAATTTAGACCACGGGTATTCCCAAAGGAAAATTGTATTATCCATGGTGCAGAGGGCGAAAAGGAGAGAGATCAGGTCATCTCCTCCCAAGTCTGCGTCCAATGGAGAGAATTTATTATTTAGTTTAACTGGACTGTGTTGGTCTTTGGACCTGCTGGCAGACTTGCCCCCATTGACAAAGGCCTGGAGTTTGGAGATGGTGGAGGTCTGGATTTGGGAGATGGGGGGAGGTTTCTTCTTCATCTCCACCATCTCCACGCTGGTGGAACTCCCTTGCCCCCACGGGCACTGGATAGGGGAGTTCGAGGCGGGAGTGCTGGGTTTTTTTGTTGCCCAGCAGCAGATTGTAGACTGCTGGGCAGTCTGAGGGGTGGCGGATTTTCTGCCTCCGCCAGGGGCGGTCAGTTTGGGTTGGAAGGTGGTGGACTTGCTACCACCAGAATTGACAGATCTTACTTGCAATGTCTTTGAAAACGTAAGTCATCAGTCTGGCAGCAGACTGATCGAGTGGACACTTTCTTTACGGCCGAAGCATAGGGAAAAGCTGTCGGCGTCTGACTGCCCAAACCTGTTTGCGGGCTTCAAAAAATGAGATCTTCTTTTCCGTTTTGACTCGTTGTATAGCAGATTCTTGAATCAAAAAGGGACAATTTCGGGAAGAGGAGGGATGGTCGCCACCGCAGTTAGCACAATGTGCCGGATCTTGACACGGCCCATCATGGGTTGCCTTGCAGCAAATACCACACACCCCCGCCCAGAACAGCGGTCCCTGACATGGCCAAACTTCTGGCACCTGAAGCACCTCAACGGGGACGGAACATATAACTGAACCCGGACATTCAGATAGCCGACTTTGGATGACCCGGAGGCAGCACAGGGTTGCAGAATGTCAGAAAGAGGGTGTTGGTGGCCCCTCTTTCTGCACCCTTCTTTACTGTCACCCTGCGCACCTCGGTCACACCCCTGGGACGCCAGCTCCGATTTTTAAATTTTTGCCTCCGAGACACCAGATAAATCCCTGCAGCGAATCACGCCTTTTGAAAGAATTTAATTGTTTGTGGGGAGTTACCCTGATCTCCCTGTCCACTAATTTTGTTGCCTTCAGAGCTGTTCAGACTGTTTCTGTGATTTACACTCAATAAGGAACGAGCCATTCCGCAACCTCTTGATGGACCGAGGGTCACCTGCCAAACCTTGAAAGCCCTTTTGTATGGCAAAAGGGCTCAGAGCTGAAAGAGGTCTTTCCTGCTCTGTCCCTTCCATTATAGCCAGGAAGCCCAGAAACCGTCCTCTGTCGCACTTCAGTATCTGAATCACTATCAGAATCGAAATCCCCTGAAATAGGGGATGCTGCCTTTCCTCTTCTTTTTTTGGGGGGGTTGATTTTGAAAGGGGCCATATTTAGTTTATTGTAATTCATCCCTCCCTTACCCACCCCACCTTGGAGTCCAACTAAGGGGCCAGGGCCAAAAATCACTGTCTTGGGCCCCTTCCAGGCTTGGGAGAGACCCTACGACAAACAGAACACTACTACCCCCTATCCCCCCTGATCATGCTCAACTCCCGGGAACAGAGAGCTGAGCACTGCGGGGTCACATGGCCAGCAGGGGAACTGCCTGTCTTGACCCACCCCCAAGAAGGGGAGCCCATTAGTACACCCGGGCCAAAGTGTACTTCCTGTCTAGGAAGGTCCGAGCCAAAGTTGATGTGTTGAGAGCAAAAGGCCTCCTCAAGCACTGGCCCTCTCAATCACCAGGACCTCATTCCCCCCCGACACAGGTCGCACCGCACGGCAAACACGGCGGATCTTAAGGAGACCACCAGAGAGAAAAGGAGTGTGAAAAAGAAGAAATTGAAGGGGAGACGAAGATAGAAAAAAGGGCCCAAAAAAGGGAGGGAGAAAAACAAGAAAGGAGGAAAGGCGGGGTTTCTCTTAGTCAGGATCCTCACCCTTAGCCTATCTGACATGGGAAGCCCTACCAGGGGGATCACTCCTTACCACGTTATGCTTAGGCCAAACAGCATCTGCACCTCTCAGGCTAAAGCAGTTTTAAAAAACCAGCCTATCTTCGGTATTGATGGCCCCCGCCAGCAAAACCTAAGGGATCACGGGACCACGCAAGCCCTCCGACCACGACAAGGTCGCAACCCCCCGGAGGGGAAATTCTTTGATGTAATTGTAAGAATTACCAGTACACCAGCCCTCTTCAATGTATATAAAAAATCTATCATGCCATACACTATCAAAGGATCTTTTGATTATCAAAGAAGTGGCTTGGGAAAACCCTTTTTTATCTAGTAAACTGATCTTTATGTGTGTTGTTACTTTGACAACATGATCATGGTTGATCTTCCTTTTCTAAAGCTTACTTGATTTCTGGGTAATACATAATTTGTGTCACAAAAATAAGTATGTCTATTTTATAGGATTTTTTCCATAAGTTAGTTATGTGAAAAGTCAGAGGTACAGGTTGGTAATTTTCAATTTTCGTCGCAGACTTACCATGTTTTTACAATCGGAATGATTAGTGGTTGTGTTTCCAAATAACTGGCACAAATACTATCCGTCCAAATCTTTTGGAAACAATTTTGATAGAAAGTGGAGAAAATTTTCTGGGAAACGTTTTAGCATTTCATTTGAACTTGCATCTAGTCCAACTCATGACATTTTATAACTTATTGCAGCGACAGAATCCTTTAACCTTGCATGGTTATGGGTGCATTTGTGTAATGGTCGTTATTTGAAACTGGTTCATCGTAAAGTTTTGTGCTTTCATCCTTTCCCCGATGATGTTTGCATTCCTGTGGAAGGCTTTCCACGTGTATTTTCTTTGAAAACATATCAGCAAACGCTTCTGTTTTTTCAAGTAGAGTAGGGAACTTCTTATTCTCTAAATTTTAAAGGGGAAACTTGGAAGATTTATCCCCTTTTTTCCCTTACGTGAAATTTTTTCCATGCCTTTTGAAGGTCTTTTGACAAAAAACTTCTGTTGCACCAAACGAGACCAATCAATGCGTTTCTTTGTTTTTGCGTACCTCTGTCAGAACGTGCCTTTGCTTTTTTCATTTTTAGCGATTTTCTTCACTTTTGTCTTTAAATGTATTTTGTACATTTTTATCTTCTTTACAGCTTTTTCGCAATCTTTAGTCCCCCATACATTACCAGTATGGCATGTTTTTTTGTGTATTCATACGTGTTGGAATGGACTATTGCAGTCAAAAGTATCACAATGCGCGTGTATGTGCAAAATGCATGTCACATGCGCACCATTAAAAAAAAAAAAAAATCATGAAACATACAGCAGGTGTGTGTCTGTGTGCGATCGATTTTATGCCAAATTTTGTCAGCATGTCGATAATCTTGTGTTGTTTCTGTGTTTTCATAACCAGAAGTTTCAGTGTTTGAATGTAGACCTTTTCGTAATGAAACAGCAGCATCTTTTTTTTTTCCTGCTACATTTCCTTCTATACAAAACAATGTCCAAATACGAGTCAACAAACTATTTCAAATAATGTAACACCTTGTTTACACATTATTTGTTTAAGGCAGCTTACAGGAGCATGCACACCTGTGCTATAGTATAATGCTCCTTTCCTTTGCTCTGCAGGAGTAAGGGTGCATTCACCATAGTGCCACCTATCACCTGTAAATTCCAGCCGCCTCAGTTCACTTTGCAGGTGTGTGAAGGACACTAGGCAAGAAGTGAAAACACACAAACATGACCGTTTTGTGCTTGTTCCGGTGTACTGTTTTATTTCATCCACACTTGTACAGTTTGTGTCAATGCAAGTTATGGCAACAATGTGCAGCTGATGATTTAAAATGTTTAATCTTAATTCATGTTATCGATACACATTTTTGCAGCATCTCTATAAAGGTGACAAATCTACATGCACTGTGCTACCTTCTCAAAAACCACGTCCAGGGATCCATCAAAAATCATGTCTGAACAATGAGATGCACGTTTAAAAAAAAAGAAAAGAAAAAAGACACCACCACACCACACCGACACGCACACGTTTCTTTATGGATGAAGTCTACAAAATTCTCTCTGAGCTTACCAGAACATCCGCCAAAATGCTCACATCCATGCAGCCATACGGCTCTAATTTCACAAACTGATATATGCACAGGCTCAAAATGTCCAGCCAAAATCATGCACCTATACATACCCTCATGCACGCCACACCACACACACACCTTCGGTACATGCCCATTCTCCATCATAAGACGCCACCGGATCATGTCACTGTCTTGATTCTACAAGCACACGTTCTAATGCTGATCACACAGCAAACTCCCCAACAGGCACCGATCCAGTTCCCCCCAAATGTGTCTACCTGCAAAGTCTTTGGCTTTTCCTGTGACTGCAGTGACTGCTTTCACCGGAGGTGATTTATCACAAAAGACCATAGCTACGCTACTGCACACATCATTTTAAGTCTCCAGTCTCCTCAGTTCGCTCAAATCAAGTCCTGTGAGATACTGAACAGAAAGAATATGCCTTGGTACGGCTTTAAAAAAAAAAAATTCCTTACAGCTATCCTTGTCCATCAATGGGCAGACAAACAATTTGGACAAAATTGGTCAAATGTCCTGCTACAGACTCCCAAGAACAAAATTCAAGGAGTTTTCAAGGAGTGCCTTTTCTATTTCAAGGCTACAATACTTGCGTAAAACTGAAAAAAGAAATGGCAGTTTGATTTTTCTGTGTTAAGGTTGATTAAAAACAATATTTAAAAACAATTTTTTTTGTACAAAGAAAACAACAACAACAAAAAAGTTTTAAACATTTTTTTTCATCAACCTGAACACAGAAAAATCAAAGTCTCTTTTTTCAGTTTTTATCAGATAGAGTGTGCCAGACGGCAATCCAGGATCGCGACAATGTAAACATTTGTTTTAAATAGTTTTTCATTTGCCTCAAGGCAGAAAAAATCAAACATGCCATTTTCTTTTTACCACATTAAAATTTTTTGGAGCTGATGCCTTGATTTTCAAAGGTTTTCAAGGAGGTTTGGTCAACAGAACCACATTTTATTGATTTCCAAAGTTTTCAAGGTCGTGAAAATCACTGTCAGAATTCAAGGAGTTTCAAGGAGCGTAACGAACCCTGTGCTAGGTTGACCTCTCTGTGGGTCAAGGCATGGCAAGGCCGCACAAACAGAAGGGAAGGGAGGGAGAGGACACAAACGGATCATTACAAGAAGCCTGCAAGGATCCTGGACATGGATTCAGAATCTTGACGTGTGGATGTTCAGCGTTCACACCAACTCACTGTAAAGCGGCACACTCAGATCCAACCTATTCTGAGCTAAAAACACCCACAGCACACCCATACACACAGCACACCCATACACACAGCACACCCATACACACAGCACACCCATACACACAGTATAAATCCACCAGGTGTCCCCAGGATCATGGCAGCGGTATACGCTCCACCCACCACACCCACCCACACACACACGCAAACAGCATCAACATGTGTCCGCAAGAGAACTGCCCTGGCGTCTAATCAGAAACACTAGAAAGACGTTTGTGCGTTTCATCGCGGCGCCCGGGAGCCATGACGGCTCGCTGATCCACCTGCTCCAGACGCTCAAAGTACTTGCGGGCGTTCTTGATGTTGATCAGGTGGCAGCAGAGGCTGGAACACACCAGGAGACAGTCGCCATGAATTAGATGAATTAGCACACAAATCACCATGAATGAGATGGAATGGTACACAATCACCATGAATGAGATGGAATGGTACACAAATCACCATGAATGAGATGGATTGGTACACAAATCACCATGAATAGAGATGGAATGGCACACAAATGACCATGAATGAGATGGAATGGCACACAAATCACCATGAATGAGATGGAATGGCACACAAATCACCATGAATGAGATGGAATGGTACACAAATCACTATGAATGAGATGGATTGGTACAAAAATCACTATGAATGAGATGATTGGCACACAATCACTATGAATGAGATGGAATGGCACACAAATCACTATGAATGAGATGGATTGGCACACAAATCACTATGATGAGATGGATTGGCACACAAATCACTATGAATGAGATGGATTGGCACACAAATCACCATGAATGAGATGGATTGGCACACAAAGAACATGAAGTTCTACATTCTGCTGGAACTGGAAGTATGTTGAATGTGTGTGTGCATGTGTGTGTGTGCAGTGCATGTTGTGTCGTGTCATGTCATGTTGTGCTGTGTGTGTGTGTGTGTGTGTGGTGTGTGTTGTGTGTGTGTGTGTGTGTGTGTGTGTGTATACCCGAGTGTATGTGCGTGTGCGTATGTGTGCGTGTTGCATGCATGCGTGCATTTGTGCTAGTGTGTATGTGTGGTGTATGTGGTGAATGTCTGTGTATGATAATGTATTTGCATAAGCATGTGCATGATTCTTTTTTTTCTTTTCTTTTGCTCCTTTGGCTGTGCCGATCTCTCTCTATCTTAACTGTTCCTTCGTTGGAACGTCAATGATCAACGTCTAAGATTTTGGCATTGTGACCGGTTTTTCATCTCAGCATTAACATATCCACATACCCTATTCAGCGTAAATAATTTGTTTATGATATCACTTTTTCATGTCATCCAGCGTCTTGGCACAAGACAGTCTGCTCACCTACAGAGAATGGAATGGTATTTAACATACCACCTTTCACCCTCACAACCTCCTGTCCGCAACATCCTCCTCAACAACTTCCACCTCCTCCAACCTGACCCCAAACTGAGAGAACCTTCCAAAACCACCCTTGATAGCCTTCAAGAGAGACACAATTTTGAGGGACCATCTAGTGCGTGCCTCTGCAAGGCGAGAGCACACCCCTGGGCACACACCCATGCACTCGCAAAGAGTGCAAGACATGTCCCTACATTGACAGCGGCACCACAGTTGCTGGTCCCTTCTGGCCAGTTCAGGGTCCTAGCAAGCTTCAACTGTCAATCTGCAGACCTGGTGTACGTCATTACCTGCACCTTGTGTTCAAAGAAATACACTGTGGAGACGTACCGCAGCCTGAATGGGGGTTTCTCTGAGCACCTTCGCTCAATGCGGCGGGGGGGTATAAAGATCCCGGGGCTCTCATTTCAACAGCCCCTCCCCCAAAACTTCACCCTTGCGAGAGGGGCGCTGTCGGCAAACCGGTCTAGGGGACTCTATGCCCTTTAGGGAGTCACCCATCATTGCACGATGGGGACCCTCCCCTCCCGGGCCCTGAAACCAGGGGTGACAGCAGCAAGCTTCGGGAACCCTTTCCCCTTTCTGTAAACCCCTCCCCTCCCCCCCCCCCCCCCCCCCCCTTTTTTTTTTTTTTTGTTGAACGGCCCTTCTTGCTTTTCCCTTTAATTTGTTATGTTCCTACCACTGCTTAACCCTATTAACTTCTTTTGTTCTGAGCTCGTTATTCCTTCTTTTTTTTATTGTAGCCCCCATTAAAAGATCTGTCTCGTCCCCACCTCTAAGCCTGATGACAGCTTATGGCGGCTTGTTTGGTTTCCTTCCTGTTCCCCCCGACCCTTTCTAAACCCCTGGTGAGTGCATTTCCCCATTTTTTCCCGGGTGTTTAAATACTTGGCATGGGGAGTGTTTTTTCTAAAAATGCATCTGCACACTTACCCCCATCCACACACAACCCCCCCACCCCCACCCCGGGGTCCAGATCCCCCCCCACTCCCCCCTGAGAGGATGCTGGGTCGGAGAGGTGACTATGTAGGGTTGGTGGTGAAGATGTGTGAAAGGGAGCGAAAGGGGGAGTTGCGCACTTCCTGCTCTGGAAGGAGGCGGCCACTTGCTGCGCCGTTGAACTGCTTGATGAGTTGTGATTTCCAAGGGTGGTCGTCCCGGTGGGTTTCGCACCGACGATGAGTCACCTGTGGAGAGAAAAACCCCCTTCGTGACAAAGACCTTCAAGCTTGTGCTTTGGTTAAATGAAATTTTAAAACCCGGACCAGATGATGATTTTCTCGAAGAGGGTCTCATGAAGGCCTCACCAAACCCATTCAAAAAGGTTATAATGCAATATACCAGAGGCATAAAAAAAAGCGGGGAAAAAAAATGTATGAAATTTTGATGTAATTTGGCTCCCCTTCCTTTGAACGGTAAAAGAAAATGGAAAAAGCAAACGAAAACGCAAAAATGCCTTTCAAAATTATTCTGGTAGAAATAAGGTCCTAACTTACCTTTACCCTGTGTTAAAAAGCAGAATTTTCAGTTTTTGGTGTGACCACCCCGGCATTGATACGTGTGCCCTGCGGTACATCGGGACCGAGTGTTGGTCTGCCTCTGGGGGACTTGCCACCACACCTGGCCCACAGCAACAGCAAGCTGAGCTGCTGTCTGGGGTCTGGGGTTGAGCTGGTTCAACTGCCTCTGAAGGGCATCCCAGAAATGCTCTATTGGGTTAAGGTCGGAGAACGGGCTGGGTGAGGCAGCAGATTGATGTTGTTCTGCCTCAGGAAGTTCTGCGTAGCACGGGCAGTGTGCGGCCTTGCGTTGTCCTGCTGAAACAGGTTCTGTGGATGCCGCTGGAAATGCGGCAGGATGTGGGGCCTCAGGAATTGGTCGATGTAATGACAGCAGTGACCCCGTTACACGTCCTGGACCCACATTCTGGAAGATGACTGGCCCAATACGGCGATTTATGCCAATAGCCCCCAGATCATGATGCTTCACCACCCATGGGTCCCTTTCGGTGATGTTGGCATCCGTGAAGCGTTCCCCCGCTCTTCTCCAGATCCGGATGCGGCCATCGCCTGGGTCGACGCAGAACCGGCTTTCATCACTGAAGAGGACTCGGCCCCAGTCCCGATGGCGCCAATCCACGTGGATCTGTGCCCACTGCAGACGGTTCTGGCGATGCTGGAGTGTCAGGATAGGTCGCCGGCTGAACGCCTGCATTGGAGACCAACTGTGTTCAGTCGGCGACGCACGGTCCTGTTGCTGATTGGCCAGCCATGGTTGCCGACGGTGTTCCTGGCTGTGTTGGCAGCGGTTTGGTAAGGCTCCCGTCGATGCTGACGAAGAAGATGGCGGTCTTGGGCTGCTGTGGTGACCCTCGGTCTGCCGCTCCTCGGTCTGTCATCAGTGTGTGTTTCTTGCTTGAAAGCGGTCCAGAAGGCGATAGACGGTGGAAATGTGGACCCCGAATGCGATAGCGAACCTGCCTCTTTGGGAAAACCCCGGCCTGCAGTTGCCCCATTGCTATGCAACGATCTTGACGAGAAAGTCTCGGCATTATGTTGGCGCCTCTGGAAGGGATGATTTGAACTTTTTGGGGTTTGGAAATTTATAGCCCCACAATGGGGGCCACATTGAGTTGCAATTCACATTGATGCACGTGGCGTAGGTAGTCCACATGGCAAATGCACTCCTCGTGCCAAAAACGCTAAACCCGGCAACATTCACCACTGTTACGAGGTTACAATCGGCCAAGACACCACGTACTGCTAATGTTGCACGTGCCAACGACATTGCTTACGTCCTGTTCACAATGTGAACAATCGTGCACTGTCTCTATTTTTTCGCGTTTTTTTTTGCCTCTGAGTATATTTTGGTCCATAATAATGAAAACATTTCAATACAGCCCAGCTAGCATCACAAGTGGTTGTATGCTTTAACACTTTATCCTTGGCTACCATAGATGTAGGCCATTGCTGTTCATAACATTCTGCTTCATTCAAGAAAGACTGCTGTTCACATTTGCCTTCTGAAAATTCCACCGTTAATGCTTTGCATGTTTGATCGGTTGATTGCGTTTTGATGATTATGATTTTGTCCGGTGGTCTGTGCATCTAGCTCATCCAACCATAATGAAGTTAAACAGAAACTGAGCGTTCTGAATCTGCTGTGGAAAGGATAGTGTGATTTGCATCACTACATGAATGAGACTATAAACCGAGGTTTCGTGTGTGAACGCATGCATAACATCTTGCACACACGTAAAATCCCATCACCAACTTTCGAAAGAGTTGGTATGGATGACACGTTACACATAGCATGCACCCTGCGTGAGAAATGGAAAGTGGTAATTGTCCCCGAGTAGTTAAGTAACCAACTATACGTCAAATTCTATTATATATTTACACCTGCGCACCATAGCTAATGATACATACAAAAGGAAAGAAAAGAATTTTTTTTTAACCAACCATTAACCTCTTCCCTGCTTGCCCCGTGTCTATTACGGGGTCGTTTCCGCGATCCTGTACGCCCGTAACCGTGTCTATTACGGGGTATCTTCGTCATCGAAATTTCGAAAATCGGTACGGGAAATAACCCTAGAAATTGTCCCTGACTCTACTGGGGTGTTTAAATAAGAGTTCTATCCCTTTATCGGTGTGACTGAAGTGTTCGTAAATTGTCGGTTTAGTATCCAAGTGGGGTCGAGCTGATTATCATAATCAAGATAGCGGATCAGAGACGAAGCTCGACACAGCGACCTGTTTTGAAGCGTTATAGCGCACTGGAAGTTTTAGATGAGTGTTGAATGATATTGATGGTGGTGACGAAAAGACTTCCAAGCATCAGGTGACAGTGATAGTGATGAGGGAGAGACGGACGGTAACCAGCACCATCCACTTTTGTCGGAACTCGTGGTGGTCACGAAGAAGAAGGCCCGGACTTCGACCCACGTGATGTTTGGTCAAGAGCGATACCGGCCATGATTCCGACCAAGAATCGAACAGAGCCGATTCCCAGCACCAGCACAGCACCCTCTACTGTCATGAGAGGTCGTGGTAGGGGCAGGGAAGACCTAGAGGCACGGACAGCATCAAATAAGGGGGCGTGGCAGAGGGCGTGGAGCTCGACAATCTTGCTCCAGTATTCCAATGCAAATCAGTGGGAACTGATGGGAATCGTGCGACTGCCTGCAATTGAGCTGTACTGGTCGAAGAAAGTGCTGTTACCGCATTCCAGTCTTCAGCTCAGTAATGACAAGAAACAGATTTCAAGTAAGTTTCTTTACTCTCTCTGAGTCTCTCTCTCTGTTTACTTGTTCTCATAAATTTCCTTCCACCCTCCTCTCCAACTCCTTTCTATATGAAGTCTTTCTTTTAGCATTACAATAGATGAGGATGATGTGTGTGTGTGTGTGTTGTGTGTGTGGGGTGTGTGTGTGTGTGTGTGTGTGTGTGTGTGTGTGTGTGTGTGTTTGCTTCTCTGTAATGTGTGTGTGTGCACTTCTGTTATTGTGTGTGTGTGTGTGTGTGCTTCTGTGGTGTGTGTGTGTGTGTGTGTGTATGTGTGTGTGTGTGTGTGTGTGTGTGTGTGTGTGCTTCTATGTGGTGTGTATGTGTGTATGCTTCTATGTGGTGTATTTGTGTGTCATTGTTTATGGTGTGTGTGTGTGTGTATGTGTGTGCTTCTATGTGGTGTGTATGTGGTGTATACTTCTATGTGGTGTTTTGTGTGTCATTGTTTATGATGTGTGTGTGTGTGGTGTGAGTGTGTGGTGTGTGTGTGTGTGTGTGTGTGTGTGTGTGTGTGTGGTGTACAAATGTTGTATGTGACTTGTTGTTTCTGGTGTGTGGTGTATGTGTGTGTGTGTGTGTGTGTGTGTGTGTGTGTGTGTGTGTGTGTGTGTGTGTGTGTGTGTGTGTTTGCTTGTTTACACACACTGACAAATGTTTTCAATCCTATTAGATCATCCTACATTTATCTTTTCACCACTCTGCGATGCCACACCAGACCTTCCCAGTATGTCCGCCTGTACAAGATCCGCCAGTACTGGACCACCCTCCATGAAAGATTTCAGGAGGTGTATGAGCCCACGGTGAGGGTGGTGTGGATGAAGCCTACTCCTTTGGAAGGGTAGGCATATATTTCACCATACATCCCCCTCAAGCGTGTCAGGTTCGTGATCAAGTTATACCTCTGCTACCGGTCAAACGATGAAGTGAGGCTGATGGAGAGCATTTCATGTTCCCCATCCCACCAACACCCAACAAGGCAGCACCACAGAGGGCCTGCAGGGTCTGCACCAAGAAGCTGAAGATCAGGCGTGATGTGCGGTCCCACTGCCCCTCCTGTCCCTCCAAGCCTGCACTGTGCATCCACAGTGCTACATGGATTATCACACTAAGTTCAACCACTGGGAGTAGTGTGGATCCTGTAGCACAGCTTAGTTTTGCAGTGCATTTTTTTTTCATAGATCTTCTTCAGTTAGCCAGTGCGTGCTTTTATCTCTGGTGTTTTTATATTCTTGAGTGCCTGTGTCTTTTTCTTTTTTTTCATCTTCATGGTGGTGTTTCTTCTGAAACTGTTCAACTGTGGAAATAATCAGACTGGGTTATATTAGTGAGGCTGCTCAACCCAAGAACAACCCCAGAAAACCTGCGAGATGTACAGAAAGAAGTACTGGATTAGTTTACAGACATGTACTGAGTGAGTACCAGATGTTTCTCCTCGCATCCAGTGAACACTAACATCAGTTTTTCTTGTGTTTTGTGTGGTTTTATATACAGCAATATGACTGTTTTTCTTTTGAACTGTCATGAGATTTGATTTCATCAAATTTTACTGTTTACTAACAAAATCTGATTATTAGTACATCAGGTTATAGCCAAAGATGCAAGAAAAAAACATGCAAAAGATGTAAGACTTGTCTGAGTAAATGAGTCAGTAGTGATCACATTAGCAAACCTACTGCAAAAGGCAAAATTTGGTCCCTTTATGTCTGGATTATGGTACCTACAATGATATATGTATGTATTATCACACAGACAGACTTTGCTGGCATTCATATCAATGCCAGATGTTTATATTATGTTCAGTCAATTCTAACATCATTTTTTTCAAAGTTTTGTATGGTTTGATGAGCTGCAATGTATGTGTGTGTGCCCCAAAACAGTCATTTCATTACTAAAAAAGTTGGTTATGTTACTTTTTGCCATATTACTTATCAACAAAATCAAAATGTAATGACATCACATCATGCCACAAGGCATAAGGGGAAAACATGCAAACAATCTAAGAGATATCTCAATAAATGAATGAGTAGTGAACAGATGAGTGAACCTACTGTCAAAAGCAGAATTCTGTCCCTTTACCCTGGGATTGGGTACCCCCAAAGATGTATGTATTACCACACAGAAGATGATTTGCTGGCAATGATACCAATACCAGATGTTTGTATGATGTCCATCAATACTAACACAATTTTTTCCATGTTTGTATGGTTTGATGAGCTGCAATGTATGTGTGTGTGCCCAAAAACAGTCATTTCATTACTAAAAAAGTTGGTTATGTTACTTTTTGCCATATTACTTATCAACAAAATCAAAATGTAATGACATCACATCATGCCACAAGGTATAAGGGGAAAACATGCAAACAATCTAAGAGATATCTCAATAAATGAATGAGTAGTGACAGATGAGTGAACTACTGTCAAAAGCAGAATTCTGTCCCTTTACCCTGGGATTGGGGTACCCCCAAAGATGTATGTATTACCACACAGAAGATGATTTGCTGGCAATGATATCATTACCAGATGTTTGTATGATGTTCAGGCAATACTCAAACCAATTTTCTGTATGTGTTGTGTGGTTTGATGTGTTGCAGTGTGTATGTGTGTGCTCGAACACTGTCATTTTATAACAAAAACATGTTGATTGTGTTACTTTTTACTATACTAGTGCCACCAAAATCAAATATTATGATACCACATAATACCTCATGCTATTAGAGGACAACTGCAAACTATCTAACAGATATCTCAATAAATGATGAGTAGTGAACAGATACGTGAACCTACCACAAAATCAAAATTCTGTCCCTTTACTCCTGAATTGGTGGTAACCCAGTGATGCATGTATTACCACATAAAAGAACATTTGATTGGAATGATATCAATACCAGATGTTTGTATGATGCTCAGCCAATACAAACACCCATTTTTTTCATTGTTTTGTGTGGTTTGATGTGTTTCAATGTGTGTGTGTGTATGTTCAAAAACAATTATTTTATTTCAAAAAGGTTTATCATAATACTTTTTACCAAACTATTTGGCAACAGAATCAAAATATTATGAGATCTCATTATAGACCAGCACTAAGAAAGAATCATGCAAAAAATCTAAGACATATCTCCATAAATGAATGAGTATTGAACAGATTAGTGAACCTACCACTAAAGCAAAATCTGTCCCTTTACCCTGGGATTGGGGTACCCCTAATTATGCATGTGTTACCACACAGAAAAACATTTGCTGGCAGTAATATGAATACCAGATGTTTGTATAATGTTCAGTCAATAAAATCACCAGTTTTTTCACTTTTCTCTTTGGTTTGATGTGCTGCAATGTGTGTGCGTATGCAGAAAAGTGTCAATTTTTACAAAAATGGTTGATTATATTGATTTTTATCATACTTATGACCAGCCAATCAAATTATTATGACACCACATCATAGCACAGGGTATAAGAAAAAACATGCAAAAAATCTAAGAGATATCTCAATAAATGAATGAGTAGTGAACAGATAAGTGAACCTACTGCAAAAAGCAAAATTTGGCCCCGGCACACAGCAATACAGAAAAGCACTTATACTGTGGCAGGGAAGGGGTTAACAAAAAAAAAACGTTAAAAAAAAACAACCTGTTTCACTGAAACAAAAGATCTGCTGCTGCAACTTTCCTGTACCTACAAATTGTTCTCTCCTGTGACAGGGGAGACTATAAGCGAGGCTTGGAGTCTTGTTTTTCCTTGTGAAGCAACTGAGGTTCTTGTCACCTAAGCTTTCTCTGCCAGCTGTCTGCTGGCTACAAGCAACATCACCTTATCTGGAAGCTTTCTCTGTCCAATCTCACCCACAAGAGTTTTCCTACTTCTTTATCTCCAAAACCATTTGTGGATGGAACGAGTTGCTGACATAATCAGTTTCCATGTACGTTGTTGATTTCTCGACCATTTTTCTAGACCTACATTGATACACACTGTCACCCGGCCATGGAATGCACTAGACCTACATCGATACATACTGTCACCGGCCATGGAATGCACTAGACCTACATCGATACATACTGTCACCCGGCCATGGAATGCACTAGACCTACATCGATACATACTGTCACCCGGCCATGGAATGCACTAGACCTACATCGATACATACTGTCACCGGCCATGGAATGCACTAGACCTACATCGATACATACTGTCACCCGCCATGGAATGCACTAGACCTACATTGATACATACTGTCACCGGCCATGGAATGCACTAGACCTACATCGATACATTCTGTCACCCGGCCATGGAATGCACTAGACCTACATCGATACATACAGTCACCCGACCATGGAATGCACCAGACCTACATCGATACATACTGTCACCCGGCCATGGAATGCACTAGACCTACATCGATACATACTGTCACCCGGCCATAGAATGCACCAGACCTACATCGATACATACTGTCACCCGGCTGTGGAATGCACTAGACCTACATTGATCCCCCACAGCTGTTCAGAGCTAGCCACTTAGTTTTGAGAGGAAGGGGAGTTTACAGCTCGCCCACAGCTGCAGAGGCCAAGCTGTGAATGCAGGTCAGGGAAATGGGTGTTTTCTGCAGGCTGCTCCCCACCAGCCAGCTAACCGTGCTGTACTCGGCGAACTGAATGACATCTGTGTAAAGCCGGTCTGGCAACAATGTGTTCGGCACTGCTGAGCGGCCATTACAAGTGGGGCTGTTAGTTTGATAATTAGTAGTTGTCATAAAAAATGTAATACATCTGTTCTTTTGAGATGACTGAATAGGCAAATTCCCGACAATTCTTTTAATACCAAACTCGACTAGGTTTATTTTCCTGTAGATAATGTAGATACGGCATGAAAGCTTGTACACAAGTGATCAGGCGATATTCAAAACAATGACAACACACACCACACAATTGTGCAAAAATGACGTCATCACTTTCTGGGAACTTAATTTTCCCTAGTTAACGAGTACATAAGTTTGATACATGACTATGCTTGGACTACAACAACAAAAATGTGGGTCAGAAATGTGTAAGCCTTGTTTGTTCGGCCCTTTAACTAAGTGTCTCGAATGGGACGGGAAAAATAAAGCTGTGCCCCGACCATGGAATGCACTAGACCTACATCGATACATACTGTCACCCGGCCATGGAATGCACTAGACCTACATCGATACATACTGTCACCGGCCATGGAATGCACTAGACTACATCGATACATACTGTCACCCAACCATGGAATTGCACTAGACCTACATCGATACATACTGTCACCGACCATGAAATGCACTAGACCTACATCGATACATACTGTCACCCGGCCATGGAATGCACTAGACCTACATCGATACATACTGTCACCCGGCCATGGAATGCACTAGACCTACATTGATCCCGACCATGGAATGCACTAGACCTACACTGATACATACTGTCACCGGCCATGGAATGCACTAGACCTACATCGATACATACTGTCACCGGCCATGGAATGCAATAGACCTACATCGATACATACTGTCACCCCGACCATGGAATGCACCAGACCTACATCGATACATACTGTCACCCGACCATGGAATGCACCAGACCTACATCGATACATACTGTCACCCGACCATGGAATGCACCAGACCTACATTGATCCCGACCATGGAATGCACTAGACCTACATCGATACATACTGTCACCCGACCATGGAATGCACCAGACCTACATTGATCCCGACCATGGAATGCACTAGACCTACATCGATACATACTGTCACCCAACCATGGAATGCACTAGACCTACATCGATACATACTGTCACGGCCATGGAATGCACTAGACCTACATCGATACTACTGTCACCCAGCCATGGGAATGCACTAAACCTACATCGATACATACTGTCACCCGGCCATGGAATGCACTAGACCTACATCGATACATACTGTCACCGGCCATGGAATGCACTAGACCTACATCGATACATACTGTCACCCGGCCATGGAATGCACTAGACCTACATCGATACATACTGTCACCCGGCCATGGAATGCACTAGACCTACATCGATACATACCGTCACCGGCCATGGAATGCACTAGACCTACATCGATACATACCGTCACCGGCCATGGAATGCACTAGACCTACATGATACATACTGTCACCCGGCCATGGAATGCACTAGACCGACATTGATACATACTGTCACCGGCCATGGAATGCACTAGACCTACATTGATCCCCGACCATGGAATGCACTAGACCTACATTGATCCCCGACCATGGAATGCACTAGACCTACATTGATCCCCGACCATGGAATGCACTAGACCTACATTGATCCCCGACCATGGAATGCACTAGACCTACATCGATACCATTGTCTCCCGGCCATGGAATGCACTAGACCTACATTGATCCCCGACCATGGAATGCACTAGACCTACATTGATCCCCGACCATGGAATGCACTAGACCTACATTTGATCCCCGACCATGGAATGCACTAGACCTACATCGATACACACTGTCTCCCGCCATGGAATGCACTAGACCTACATTGATCCTCGACCATGGAATGCACTAGACCTACATCGATACACACTGTCTCCCGGCCATTCAGATTCACCTTCATGCATGCGTGAACTGGGATACCTCCAGGGTACAGGACAAAGGAAAGACATCATGCAAAATTTGGGTACTAAACCGCAGGATCACAGCTGCTGATTCCAAATTGCTCTGCTACTGTGGTGAGCTGAACATTTTGATGACATCATCCTAAGCCCTCTCCCTCCCCCTGGATTTTTGCTCTGATTTCAGGACAGGCCCATGGGCTTTAAAAAAAAAAAGTATAACTTCTGCCTGGCGGTGTACAATTCTCTTGCCTGAGCAATGTGTGTGTTAGAGTGTGTGTGTATGTGTTTGTTTCAGATCAATTCTGCGAGTGTTAACTGAACTATTCAAATTGGTTTAAAAAAAAAAAAAATTTTAAACAGGGAAGGGTTTAAAACGTGTGAAATAAATACAGAAAACTGGCATGTCCAGACCAGAGGTTTATGGGCTTATCTTATCTTTTTTTTTCCCATTCTTATCTTGATCTCTGTCTTTTTTCCTTCTTTTTGACGGCATCAACGTAAGGCTACAGGAGCCACAAGGCATCATCCAGATCCAACTCACTCACCAGGAACGTAGCTCGCTCGAAGAGCAGCACTTCATCGGCATCCAGTATGTTTCCCAAAGTGCGAGAGGTTGACTCCAGCTGCCTACGTTGGGAATCAGCTGGTACACGATGTTGGACCAGGCCTGCAATGAAACAGCAATTTTTTTTAAAAGTATAATCAAAGAGCACCTAAGTATAATGAAAGAGCATCGAAGTATAATGAAAGAGCATCTAAGCAATAATGAAAAGCATCGAAGTATAATCAAAGAGCATCGAAGTATAATCAAAGAGCACCTAAGTATAATGAAAGAGCATCTAAGTATAATGAAAAATCATCTAATTATAATGAAAAAGCATCGAAGTATAATGAAAAACTTCAAAAAGCATTTACGTATAATGAAAGAGCATCGAAGTATAATGAAAGAGCATCTAAGTATAATGAAAGAGCATCGAAGTATAATGAAAGAGCATCTAAGTAATAATGAAAGAGCATTGAAGTATAATGAAAGAGCATCTAAGTAATAATGAAAGAGCATTGAAGTATAATGAAAGAGCGCGAGGTACAATGAAAAAGCACCTAATTATCATGAAAGAGCATCTAAAATATAACGAAAGAGCATCTAAGTATAATGAATGATCATCTAAGAATAACGAACGAGCATCTAAGAATAACGAAAGAGCATCTAAGTATAATGAAAGAGCAATTAAAACATAACGAAAGAGCATCTAAAATATAACGAAACAGCATCTAAGTATAATGAAAGAGCATCTAAGTATAATGAAACAGCATCTAAGAATAACGAAAGAGCATCTAAGTATAATGAAACAGCATCTAAGAATAACGAAAGAGCATCTAAGAGACTCAAAACGCTGCATGCCCAAAGTTTTCAGTTTTAACAACTGGCTTCGATGTCATGCCTTCCTTAGACCCAATATGGCTACTTGTGAGATTTTGAACCACACATCCGTTTTAGGAAGGTAAAGCAATGCTGATTATAGCCCAGCCAACCGCAAAGGGCCATATCAGGGCTGTCACCGCGTTGAAGTCAACTCACAAGTCATTATTAAAAATAGGAAAAAAAAAACGTCATTCACACAGCCCTTTAAAAACACACTAAACATACACCGCAAATGTTGCTAAAAAAAATCTTCCTCCGTAAAATCTTAGATCAATGAAAAATGTTTATCTCCCTCAGATATTCAAAGATGACAATCGGGCGGGACATCTCCGAAAAAGGTTTTCATGGTGTCTGCTCTGAAGTGTTTATGTCTCACGTCATGCAAGTCCCAACACTCCAAAAGAACATGTTTCACTGTCAGTGGTACATGACATGGAATGCACCACACAGCTTCTTCACCTTTTAAAAGGTACATTCCGTTTTAAAAGGCTCTGTTCTGGACCTGGCTGTCGCCTTTAACACAGCAGTTCTTGCCCCCTCTCCCTCACCTACCCCCCTCCTCTCTGTTCCCAATTCCCTCCTGTCCTTTAGATTTAACAATTACTCCGACGACTGGTTCTTAAATCTTCCTCCAAGACAAACAGACCACGCCAACCAATCTTACTACCTTTCCCGTTCGTATGACACAACGCCATGCAAGAACAGGGCCATAAATGCTCAGTTAGATGACCACATCAATTCAAAGCCTGTGCATACGTGTTTGTGTGCAAAAATGTGCACGACTGTGTGTGTGTGTGTGTGTGTGTGTGTGTGTGTGTGTGTGTGTGGTGTGTGTGTGTGTGTGTGTGTGCGTGCGTGCGCGTGCGTGCATGCGTGCGTGCGTTCATGCACGTGTGTGTGTGTGTCCATGTGCATATGTGTATGTGAGCATGCTTCTATGCGAATGTGCATGAGTGGGTGCTTGAATAATCCATAACAAAATATAAACAACAGAGATAAGACAACACGATTTCAAACACACACAAAAAGTAACACGATAAAATGAATCAGAGAGAATAAAAAAATAACAATGACATAAACTGGAGACCGACTCCAATGATAAAACTGGTGAACACTATCATCGATTGCACTTGTCACTACAAAAAGTACAAGCACAAAGCTGTGGGTGACGGCCAAACACTGCTACAGTGAAATGTCGCCACACCGCTGACATTTCAATATTCATTGCAGGCTTCGGTGCTGATCAGGTTGCTCTCAAATTTTGCACAATAAATCAACAAGAGAACCTGATTAAAAGACGTCTCTTCCGAATATGTCACACCAACAGGGACGGGACACTATTTCAACAAACGGGCCTGTCTCACGAGCGTTCAACACACGAGGATCATCAAAAACAGGCTCTGAAGGAAAATGCACTCTCTCTACCGTTTCCAGTCAAAAGAGTCGGGAAGAAACCGGTTCCATATTGATAAGCATCACGATTTCTGCCCTTCCATCCACCTCTCAGCTACCTTGTACAGAGTTTCATCCAGATGGAGGTGGCAAAGCACGTGCATTCCAGGGGCTTCGATAGGCGTTTCAGGTCCTCCTCCCGGTCCCGGAAAATCTGCAACGTAATATATGACTTACACACCAGGTTTCGTTTTATGTCCAGTTACACACGCACAACCCACTGGCGTCAGCCGCTTTGCTGCCAGCACACCACTTAGCTCCAACCGGACAGAATCCAGAGTCAAAGCTCTCAGATTTTAAAAGAAAACAATGACAGTGGCCTTAAGCGCTGGCTTCACATGAAAAAGTGATGCTGAATATCATGTTAGAACCATTCTTAGCTGGTCACCGGTGTCTGCTTTGTTCCTTTCCTTGAACTGTGTGGGATTTATTACTGACATAAAAGGCATGTGAACTGCATGGATTTTACTGACATAAAAGGCATGTGAACTGTGTGGGATTTATACTGACATAAAAGGCATGTGAACTGTGTGGGATTTATACTGACATAAAAGGCATGTGAACTGTGTGGGATTTATACTGACATAAAAGGCATGTTGAACTGTGTGGGATTTATACTGACATAAAAGGCATGTGAACTGTGTGGGATTTATATGACATAAAAGGCATGTGAACTGTGTGGGATTTATACTGACATAAAAGGCATGTGAACTGTGTGGGATTTATACTGACATAAAAGGCATGTGAACTGTGTGGATTTACACTGACTAAAAGGCATGTGAACTGTGTGGGATTTACACTGACATAAAAGGCATGTATGTACTATGTATGTAGGCACATTACAAAGCCAAACCAGTAAGTATCTCATGATTCAGGCAGTATCTCATGATTCAGGCAGTATCTCACGATTCAGGCAGTATCTCATGATTCAGGCAGTATCTCATGATTCAGGCAGTATCTCATGATTCAGGCAGTCTGCTGTTCAAGCGATGAATTATAATTTTCACACTGGTCAAGTTAACTTAGGTGAGAGGTGGTAAGACCATCTTCAATTTTCTAAATCTTTTTTTTCTTTGTGTGTAAGAGAGAGAGAGAGAGAGAGAGAGAGAGAGAGAGAGAGACACAGACAGAGAAAGAGAGAGAAAGAGAGAAGGAGGAGAGAGAAGAGAGAGAGAGATGAGAGAGAGAGAGAGAGAGAGAGAGAGAGAGAGTGTGTGTGTGTGTGTGTGTGTGTGTGTGTGTGTGTGTGTGTGAGTGTGTGTGTGTGTGGTGTGTGTGTGTGTGTGTGTGCGCGCGCCGGCTGTGAGCGCGCGTGCTACATCTAGTGATGCTACTTTACTTTTCTTTTTCATAAACTAGACTGGTTATATACTTGACTGTTTCTTTGCACTTGTATTCATTATCAACCTTCTGCACCTTGTTTCTAAAACAAAGAAAGAAGATGTTTTCGCAGTAGTCATGGCGAAGGAAAACTGAACATCTCTGTTGTCTTCTGCATTACAATTTGGTAGCCTGAATGTCAGTACAAAGTAAATAATTTATTATTCTGGAGTAGATTACCAAGTACAGATCACACGTCAAACTTCTTTTCTGTCTCCAGTACTGTTTCTCACATGAGGCTTTGTCCCTGCCAGGTTGTTGGTTTATCCCATATTCTGCACCTAAAAAACACGCATGGGTTGAAATCATACAACAAAAGTTGTTTTCTGAATTTAATTTAAACGGTGGGTCTGTGATGCTTGGGCATGTGGGTTTCCTTGTGCCACAGGCCACAGGTTCATAATTCAAGGAAAAATCCTTCAAAGCGAAGTTCCCCGCCCCCCCAAATCCCCGAAACCCAATGAAGTTGTCAGTGTTTTTGAGGCAAAAACTTGCTTGTGAGAGTCTCACATATCGCGATCCCCAAAATACCCCGGGGGGGAAGCTGACAAAAAAACAAAATATTTAGGTAACACAAAACAGTGACCACTTTGGTGGCTTAGTCTTTACTCCTGAAAAAGTAGCCAAAACTTTGGTAAATCGGCCCAAAACAGTATTTTTGCTGACCACGGATGGATGGGTAGGAATGGAAGATAAAAACTATTAAGGCGTTAAAGGGTGGGGGTTTTAAAAAAAATTAAGAAATTTCTATGCTTTTTGGAAAAAAAAAAAGAGCACTGAACTGAACAAGCCCCTGTGAATAAAACAAGATTATAGAAACTTTTTTTTCACCCGCCACAATGTTAGGGGATTTCAGAATAACTCCACTCCAGCGTGGATCAGTTTTTGCATTCATTATTAGCAGTGGGTTTGTGCCAATTATTTTGTCTCTCCCGAAAATTTAGTTTAATTGGAAAAAAACTACACTCCCATGGTTTTCCAATTTCAGCTGGAAAAATCCACCATTTTGTGTAATCGAAGAATGTAGCTTTCGAAAAAAAAACCCGATAATCTAGTGACGACTTTTTTTTTTCCTCATCTTGCTTGTAACCCATCTCTTGCCAAAAGGTCCCCGCTATCCTCCTTCCCCTCTTCCACAAAAAAGGAAATTTGGTTTTGATGTAATGCAATTACACATCAATTTTAATGCCCGGGGGCTTTGCGCGCAAAATCGAGGTGTATTTTTTTCTGACATGGGGTACACAATCCGCCAGCAGTTAGGCAGTCGGGGTAAAAATACCGGTCTTTGGTCGTCCTGCCCGGTCATTTGTGCACCCGGCAGAAAATCGGCGGGCCCGGGGAGTTCTGAGGATGGCCCCAGGCAGGCTGGTGTTGGCATGTTGTCCGCTCCCCACTTCCCCGCGAACAGTGTCAGCACCTCCCGTTTTGGGGGGATGTTTTCGCGTGGTGGCAAAATGTTCTCCCTGAACGCCTTGCTGAACAAAGACCAGCAAGAGTTCCTCGGAACGCACATCACGGTGGGCTTTGTTTATTTAAAGTGTATATTTTGTTTTTAACAAACAGGGTTGAGTCAAAAGGTTGCCGGAGCGACAATGGAGTCTGAACAACTCACGTGATCACGTTTTCTCGTCTTGTTGAATACACTCTGTGTCCCCCCTGCGTAAATGGTACCCGCTTTGGTCAGGGAAAAAAATTGGCACCCAAAAAGGCAGGGAGGGCTCAGACTTCCCTGATGCCCTTTCCCCCGGTAGGTGAACCTCACGGTTGTTTGCCTAGTTGGTTAACTGAAAAGTGAAACGAAAAAAAAAAAACAAAAAATTAAGTTTGTGTGCTACCCAAAATTAAAAAAAATCGTGGTCAATACAAGGGCAAAAGCGGGGCTTTACATCACGAGAACAGACGCCCTTTGGGGAATCAAGCTCGAGCTCGTTTCATCCCGGGGGGAAACCCCCCCCCCGTGACCCCTGTTTTT
>JAFLJL010001663.1:0-33289 GCA_018398815.1 Conus ventricosus | reverse complement strand
GGAGAGAGAGAGAGAGAAGAGAAGAGAGAAGGGACAGAGAGATAGAGAAGGACGAAGAGAGGGTGCGTATGTTTGCTAGTCAACAAATCAATCAAAATTGTTCTTCTACTATTAGCATAGCATTGCATTTTTTTTCTTTTTCAACAGCAGGCCATCCATTAGATAAACAGAAGAGAACACAAAAAAAAAAAAAAAACCAAGATAATAAAGGAGACATTACTAACAATCTGAAAATAAGTACATTTGCAGATCAAACTACATACGGATATACCTTTCCCACAAATGAACTATCAATAGCACTCATACATGTGCCAGCATATACAGTTCTTCTTGTTTACATTTAAGATAACCGCGTGGGGGTCGGGTGGGGGAGTTCGGGTGGGTGGGAGTATGGGGTGGGGGAGGCCATATCAAGGCTGTCATATCCTCGAATTCAAGCCATTGACGTTCGTTCTCTCTCTCTCTCTCTCTCTTCTCTCCTTCTCTCTCTCTCTCTCTCTCTCTCTCTCTCTCTCTCTCTTATTCAGTTTACATAGACGTGCATTAAACTGATCTCCTGAAAGTCCTCCTCCACTACTTTCTCAGATGTAAACATTTAGGAATTCTGCCTCTAAAATGGAAGCTAGTTTACAACAAAGCTATCTTTATGTTTAATATAATGTCCGACCGTGCCCTATGGCTTTGAAAAATAGATTCGAAATGAAGAAGATTCGTCAGTTTACAAGGTAAAGTACCTCTTCCGGAATCGATCTGTTTAAATCAAGCTTGTTGTACTCTGGTGGCTGCTTATGGAATTCTGTTATAAACTTCATTCGATGTAAATACAAGCCTCCGAGTCTTTAAAAACAAATATCAAACACACCTTATGACGCAATACATGAACAGATCTCTGATCCTTATGGTAAGTGAATATTTGCTTTTATATCCGGCTCTCTCTTCTCTCTCTCTCTCTCTCTCTCTCTCTCTCTCTGTTTGAGTAGGGTTGGTGTGAACGGAGGGGTAGATGGGGTGAGGTGGGGTGTTTGTTTACGAGGGCGAGGATGGAATTGTTTGCAGAGAACACGGGTAGAGAGGAAAGGGAAAATTGCGTGCGTATCTGGAGGGCGCAAAAATGTGTGTTGTACGCCCCTTCTGGAACAGATTCTTGGTTTCAATATTGATTTACTATCATGTGGATTTATATTTGTGATTATTATGTGTTCTGTATTTCTATCTTTTCAGATATGCTATTCGATAGATGTAATGTTTGACAATGCATATGTATATATGTGCGCATGGTGTTATATTGAATTGTAATGTTATTATTTTTATCATTATCATTCATTACTATTGTTATTGCTATTATTATTGCTTGGAAAGGATTGTTCGACAGGTGGATGTTTGGTTAATGGTTGGGGTGTGGAGGGGGCTTTTGTGTTTGAAATGTTTCTTTTTCTTTTTGAGGGCAAGATGCAAACAGCCTGCCTGTGCTTATTCTTTTCCCTCATTAAACAAATTTCGTTCGTTCGTTCGTTCGTTCGTTCTCTCTCTCTCTCTCTCTCTCTCTCTCTCTCTCTCTCTACTCTCTCTCTCTCTCTCTCTCTCTTCTCTGGATGTGCGCGTGTGCGTGCGTGTCTGGTATATATGTATGTATGTATGTATGTATGTATGTATTGTATGCACATATGTAGTGTATGAATGCGAGACAGAGATACCTTTTAATGTGTCTCTTTATGCACTTGCCTTTATTTTTTTCTTCTTTTTTTTTTTTCTTCTTTTCTTTGTTTTGTTTCTTTCATTTTTTAGGGGGGCTTTTTTTAAAGTAATGTAAGTTTCTGTTTTTGATTGTTTTTTTTGTTGTTGTTATTTTTTTTTTTTGGGGTTGTTGTTGCTGTTGTTGTTTTCTTTTGCTTCAATTGTTTTTATTGTACTTTAAACTGCTTTTTCATTTCCCTTTTTTCATTGATGGGGGCAGTGCTTGTTTTTTGGGGGTGGTTTTTACTGTTAGTTTTTTTGGGGTTGGGTTTTTGGGGTTTTTTTTCATCATGTTTTGATGCATGCGTTCTTTTCTTTAGTATGCTTTTTTTTAGAAGTAGCAAGGGGACAACTTGAAAAATGGAAAAATTTTAACCCAAAAAACTTTTTCCGTTATTAAAAAAAAATAATCATCGTCAAAAGTCATCCCCTTCTCTTTTTTTTCCCTCTTTTTCTCTCTCCCCTTCTCTATCTCTCTTTTTATCTCCCCTCTCTCCTCTCTCTCTTTTAAAACACACACACACACCCCACACACCCCCACACACCCCACACCCCACAACACCCCACAAAACCCAAATTAGTTTAAACCCTTTTTTTTCAAACACACTCAAAAAGCCTTTTTTTCCCTTTACTAAAAATTTAAATCAATGAAAAAATATTTCTTTTTCTTTCAGAAACCCCCTCTAAAACGAGTTTGTCCTTTCCCAAACATAAGATTCAGGCACAAAAATTAGGACCAAGGGGGAACTCCTGCGGTTTGGTCACGCCCCCCTTTTAGGTCTGTAGTTTAAACGGGACTTTCTAGATATCGGGCCAGTTTATAATTTTCTTTCTAAAAGGGTTTTATCTGTGCCGTTTTGGGGAAAGCCTTTTGTATTTGAAAATTATTCATGCGGGTTATAAAATTTTAAGCGGCAATATTGATTTGTTGGCTGCCTTAATGGCGGGATGAAAAACGGTTTTCCCCCCCCCCAAAACCCCTCCCTGCCTGTCTTTACAGGTAGTGTCCGCATAAAGTTTCAGCCGGGCGAAAGCTGAAGAAAGAAAAGAAATATTTGTAGGTTGTCATTCCCAAGCATTTCACCCCGGGCCCGTTGATGCAATTTTGGAAATTGGAATATTTTTGATCGTTTTGTTTGCTTTCAGTCTTGGAGCTTGTTTCTGGACATTTTAGCGCAGAATACTGATTTTTCCCACCCCTTCCCCCAACCCCCACTTTTGCTGAGAATGTTTGCCCTCTTGGTGTTCGTTTTATTTTCCCCCCCTTTTGATTGTAGCCCCCTGGCACTGAGAAAGTCTACTAAAAATCACTTCATGTTCAAAATTTTCCCCCTTTTGTTTTTGCATGTTCTGGTTGATGATTTTTCAGCAATTTTGTTTTTGAAGCTTTTAAAAAGCGGGAAATTAAATTTACTGGATCGCCGAAGGAAGGAAAAAAATTAAGAAGCAACAAGGAAATACGCGTTTCGACATTTGGGATCTTCTACAAGCAGGACAAAAAACAAAAATATACCCATTAAAATTTAAAATTTGAGGGGGGGGGGGGGGGGGAAAGGTTAAATTTCTTTAAATTTCAACTCATTTGAAAATTGGCTTTCACACAAACCCCACACACCACCCAACCCCGGGGCACGCCCCAGGGCACCCACCACACAACACACACACAAAACTCACCACTTCCCCGTATTTTTATGGCACTTGGGGCTTTTTTTCCACGTCCCCTTTCGAAAAACCCACAATGGACCCTCTGGTGTTTTTTTCCCCTTAACCCAAACATTGTCCCAAATTTCAAACCCTTTCAAACCCCTTTTAATCTTTATCCTTCGAGTAATCAAGAGCCCAAGGGCGGAAAGGCAATATGTTGAAAACATTACAGGGTGTTTTGGCGGAAAAATGCCTGGGTGGAAATTTTGGGGGAAAAATGGACTTTTTGCTCAGAATTGAGTTGTGGGGGGCTTCATGAGTTTTTTTCATTCAACTTAAAAGGGATAACCCCAAAATTTTTCTTTAACCTCGTTGTTGGTCAAATGTGCCCTGGTTCATAGATTTAAAAATTTTCACGCGCGGGGCGCCCCAAACAACCCCAAAACCACACACACACACCACCACACACACACCCCAACACCCAGCCCCGTTTGGGCATGCATGCACGCAAACACGCACACGCAAAAGCCGCGCCGCCGCACGGAGGTAGGGCGCGCGCGCACAACTTACACTCTCCCTCCTTTTCTCTCTTTTCCTCTCTTCTCTCTCCCCTCTTCTCTCTCAAACCCCAAAACCACACACCCACAAAACCACACACCCTACCCCACACACACAAACGCCCAAGGGCAGGCACTCAGCATGCACCCCCAAAACAGACGCACCACACACAAAACCCCACACAAAAAACCCCCCAACACACCCCACACACACCCCACACCCACACAAAAAACAAACCCCCGGTGCGCGCGTGCGTTTTTCCCCCCCCCGGCTCCTCAAGCGGAGATTACTTTTGGCCCCTAAAAAGGATTTTTGCTCTGTGGGCTTTCCGAAATGAGTTTGTGTGCCAGCCCAAGGTATCCCCGTGCTTCTCTAGTTTTCGGGTTTGCCCAGTGGCAAACTGGGTGCCGGAGGGCCTTGAATGCCCTGGAGCTCCCCGTGATGTCCGCCATTGTGGAAGGGGCAGTTCTTTCACGGGATGCCACGGTTGGGGTTCAATCCTCTCTGTGGTTCCACCAAAAAGTTAAGCGCCGGGGCGGGGTTTAAGGGGGTGGATTAGTTGATTTGGTAAATTTTCGTTTGGGGTTGAGAATTTTTTTGGTCTGAAAGGGGATTATCTCATTTTTTTTTAGGGGCCCATCGGGGTAAAACCCAAAGGTGGTTCCAACCATTTACCATTTTTTGGGGGTCTACCCCCTGGCTAAAAGTTAGGGTCCGGGTGGGGGCCCGGCCTGAATTTTTAATGGGGAACTAAGGGTAGGTTTAAGGTTTGTTGATTTTTTGGGGTGATTTCATCGGGGGGTTTAACCACCACCCCCCCCCCCCCCACCCCCCCCCCCCCCCCCCCCCCCCCCCCCCCCCCCCCCCCCCCCCCCAATTAACGGGAAATAATTGGGGGGGGAAAGCCCCCGGGGGTTGTTCTTTGATAAATTTTTCTTTTTAAAAATTAAAATTTTTTCCCCCTAAATTTTTACGGAAAGGCCTCAAAAAGTAAATTGGGAAATTTTTTAGGGGAAATTTGGAAAAATTCGAATTGTGACGTGTGGCTAATGTTTTAAATCAACCATCGAGGGAAAGTACGGTGATTTTCCCCCCCCGTCGAATAAATCCGCAATATTGCCCCAAAACCCCAAAACTAGCTGTGTGACTGGGGAATTTTCATTTTTTCTTCTACCCGACAAAAAAAAAATGTGCCCAATTTGACGGGGTCGGAAGGGGACGGGGTGGTGGGTTTCTTAAAAATAAATTTTTGTCGCCAAAACCGTTTTTTAAAAGGTTTGAGGGTCCATTGAACCGTTCTTTTTAGAAAATTTTGGCGTCGGAGCAGGGAATTCTACTGAGGCGTTTTGAAATTATGGAATCACTGATTTCGCGGTTCTCTGTTTCTTACATCCATCCTTTGGGGCCTTTCTCGTCTCAAAATTGTTTGTGTGTGTTGTGTGTTGTGGGGTTTTGGTGTGTGGGGTTTGGGGTGTGGGTTTTGTGTGTGTGTGTGTGGGTGGGGGTTTTCTTTCATTTAACGTCTTTCCAAAAAACCGTGTTATTTAGAGGGGAAAAAAAAATATGGGTCCCAAAAGAGTGAGGGGGGAAAAGAAAGAGCGTTGGGATTAAAAAACTTGTGGGGCACCCCTTTTGGTGTGCTGTGCTTGTGCCGTTTTGTGTGCATGTGGGTGTTCGGGGTGGGGGGTTATGGGGTGTGTTTGTGTGCTTATGTGTGGGTTTATTAGGGGTGTTAATGAATAATTTTTGGGTAATTAAAAAACCCCTTAAATTTTTTTCAAAAAATTTTTAAAAAGGGGAAAAAAAAGCAAAAAATTTTAACAAAAATTTTTTTAAACAACCTTCTAGGCACAAAATTTTTTTACCCTTTCTCAGTCCTTGTAAACTTTTGAGCTTTTTAAATTTTTCATCTTCGCCCCCCACACATATCCCCCATCCCCGCCCCCCCCACACAAAAAGGCCCCCTATAAATCCCTTCCCCCAAATGGATTTTTTTTTTCGCTCCAAGAAATAAAAAAAACCCTCATATTTTAAAAGCGGGTGATTTTCCAAAAGGGCCTGTGCCTATTTTTGCCTCAACACTGGAATTTTTTTTTTTTTCATGTCTTTGACTGAAACCCAAATATGATCACGTGTTTAATTTCTTTTTAAATAAAACATACTATTTTTTTAAACCCATTTTTTTTTTAAAGCTTTCATTTTTTCCACCTATACATCAATGAAAGAAATTTTTTTTATTTAACAAAAAAATCATGTTGAATAAATTTTTTAAAAATCAAAAATACCCAAACGGGTTTTTTGATTGTCATGTTCATCTTTCTATATTTAAAAAGTTTTCGAAAAATGTTGAAATGAGTCGGCCAAATTTTGTTCTCGAGTTTTTTAGGAAAAAATTAAAGGGGTTTATTTTGGCTGTTGTTGAGAGCACTTTCCTTGGGTTTCAAGTGCGCAAATTCAGGCAAAACCAGGGGGGGTTACCCCGGGTCGTATGTTTGGGGGGAGGGAGAATTTACGGGGAAGAAAGTGTTTGGGGGCCATGTCAAGGGATATTGAAAAGGGAAAGTTGCCGACCTCCCGGCCCGGGGTTTTGAGGGGGGTTCCGCCCGGCCACGGGCTGGCTTTTCCGGGGAGTTCCCCAGTGGGCCTGAAGGAAAGGGGGATGGGTCAGGTGACCGTCACGGGAAGGTGACCGTCGCCTGCGGGGCAGAGTACAGCGAAAATTCGTCGTCCTTGTTCGGGGGAAATGAAGGGAAAAAGGCTGGGCCTACGAGTGGTTTGGCCGGTTGTCATAGGGTTTGAAAATTCTTAAAGCTTCAGTCAGGGCCCGGGTAGGGGAAGGTGGGGAAGGGCTGTTAGTTCAAGGGGGTTAGTTTGGGGGGAATCGAACAGGTTTGAATGGGAGGTTTTTTAAAATTAAACCGGGGGTCCCAAAGTTTGTTGGCGCTAGCGCTTTGGGTGTGTGTGTTTGTGTTTGACTAGTGATTCCATTGGGGGGAATTTTAAAATTTAATTGGGGGGATTTATTGGTCCCAAATTTCGTGGGGGTTTTTGGGTTGTGTGGGGGCCAGTGTTTAAAATTTGGGGGGGCCCCAGTTAAATGGGTTCTCTTTTTTCCTTTGAAAACGAATATAGGGGGTTTGGGGGAAAACCCGGGGGAAGTGTGGGGGCCCCAAATTGGGGGGGGAAAGTGGAAATTGGGCCCCCGTCTTGCGGGGGGCCAAGAAAATACAGCGTAAAGCGGGGTTTTAGCTGTCGCCTCGTTTTTCCGGGGTTTGGGGACTTTAAGACCGTGGGGTTGTGTGCCTCGGACCCCGACGCGAAAAAGAATTGTCCCCCTTTTTGTGGGGGGCGGTCGACAGCAAGACGTTTGGGTTTGGACCCTTGGGACGGGAGCTGCCAGAAAAAGGGTTTGGGGTGTTTGCAGCCAGAGAAGACCTGGGGGAAAGGGCCGCGGGAGCCCTTCCGTGGAGAGGGCGAAGTAAGGGTGGTTGTCCGGGGGACTAAACCTGTGGGGGTTTGCGATCAAGCTAGGGTTGCCGTGCCCCCCAACTGGGTTTTTGGGCCCAAATTGGGGGACAAACCCAGTGTGGGCCCCTTCCCCAGCTCGGGGGCCCGCCACAGTGTGGAGGGGAAACTGACGGTAAACCAAGGTTTGCGGGCCCAAATTTTTATGGACGCTTTATTGCTTTTAAAAAAAGTTTAAAATTTGGGCAAAGGGAAATAGTGGAATTTTGTTTTTCTGGCTAATTTAAGAATAACTGAAGGAAAAGGGGGGAGGGTTTTTTTAATTAAAGATTGTCTGTTTGAGGTTTACATTTTTGTATTATACAGATAGTTGTGTTGTGTAGTGCGGGGGGGGGCCTGGAGTCAAGTTGAATAAAAGTTGATTTTTTTTCTATGAAATTTTTTTGGGTTTTCCCCGTCACCTTTTTTTGGCGGGCCCCGTTGTGAGGGGACAGGGGTTGGCTTTTTGTGCCTATGGGGAGGGAGCGCTTTTTGGTTGTGAAAGGGGAAAAAAACTTCTGTTTTAAAAAAACCCCTTTGCATCCCAAAATTGAAAAAAAAAATCTATTTTAAAAAGGGGGAAACCGCCCGCGGAAAAACCGTTCAAAATTTTTTTGGGGCTTTTTCTTCGGGTTTGAACAAAAATTGGGTTAAGTATTTTTTTTCCTGGGGTTCAATTGGGGATTTTTTTTTTTTGTCATAATGGGAAATTGTTTTTAATTTTTTTTTCCTGGAAAGGGTTAGAAAATAGTTGTTTTTTGATCTTTTTTGCTTGACTGGGTTGGTATTTAATTTGCTTTGATTTGGTTCTTGTTAAAGGGGTGTGAGACAACCAAAATTGAGGCTTTTTTAAAAAGGGAAAAGTTTGGAAAAACCCGGGCTTGAACCCCCTTTTTGTTTTGGAACTCCCCTGAATGAGGAAAGGGCCCAAAAAAAAAAACGAAAGGGGGAGAAAAGGGCGGGAAAAAAAAAAAGGGGAAAAAACCCCAAAGAAAAAGGGAAAAGGGGGAAAAAAAAAAAGGGGGGGGGGAAAAGGAAAGGAAAAAAGAGGAAAAGGAAGGGAAACGGGAAAAAAACAAAAAAAAAGGAAAAAAGAAAAAAAAAGAGGGGGAGAGAAAGGAGAAGGGGGAAAAAAGGAGGAGGGGGAAGGGAAAAAAGAAAAGGGAAAAAAAGGGAAGGGAAAAGTGGGGAAGAGAGAAAGAAAAAAAGGGAAAAAGGGGGAGAAAAAAGGGAAGGGGGAAAAAGGGAAAAAAAAAAAAAAAGGGGGAAAAGGAGGGAAAAAAAGGGGAAAAAAAAGGGAGAGAAAAAGGAACGGGAAAAGGGGGGGGGGAAGAAGGGGAAAAAAGGGAAAAAAGGGGGAAAAAAGAAACAAAGGAGGAGAGAGAAGGGGGGAAAGGGGGAGGAAAAAGAGAAAAGGGGGAAAAAAGGGAAAAAAAAAGGGGGGGGAGAACGGGAAAGTGGGGGGGAAAAAGAAAAGGAAAGGGGAAGGGGAAAAAAGAGGGGAGAAAAAGGGGAAGAAGGGGAAAAAGGGGAAAAGAGAAAGAGAAAAAAGATAAGGCTTTTTGGAGTTAGAAAAATTAAAATTGGGGTAAAAAAAACGGGACGTGGACGCAAAACCTAAAGGGGAACTTTCCCACCACATGTCTTTTCCCTTGTTTGAATTTCCCAAAGGTTCGATGATAATCCGGTCCATTTAGTTGACTTCTTTTCGAAATTTGAAAGGATACCCAAAGATGGGGCCCCTTCCCCAAAAAAAAGAACGGTGGGCCAAAAATTTTGTCTGGCGGGGCTGACCCCCAAAAGTGGGGATGTTTTTTTTTGTTTTCCCCAAAAAAAAACGGAAAAAAAAAAAAAAAAAACAAAAAAAAAAAAAAAAAAAACAAAAATTTTGATTCGGTGCGCGATGCTTTTTTTTCGAGGTAAAAGAAAACCGCCGTAGATAAAAGGAAATTTTTGTTCAGAAAAACCCGTTGGGGTAAATCAGGTGAGACGCATTTTACGTTCCTTTATCGGCTTGGGGCCCTCTTTTTTGACAAATGGTTTTAAGGTTGGGAAACTTTGGGAAAAAAACTTTTAAACTTTGGGGAGGAGATCGTTTAAGGGAATTCTCCCCAAATTGTCGGGGGGAAATCCCACATTTATTCTTGGGAAAGAGAATTGGGAAGTTTTGAGGGGTTGTGAAATTTTGCAAAAACAGGTATGAATCTCCCCATGATCGGGTTTAAGGGGGTTAAAGGGGAAATCAAACCCCCGGGTGGGCCCCGTAATGCCCCCCCCCCCCCCCCCCCCCCAAAAGTCAGGGAGTGTTTCCCCCCGACCCCCCTACAAACAGGAGGCGGGGACCGAAATTTTAAAAAACGAAATTTTTAAGCCCCAAGGGGCAACAGGGGGAAATTTCAAGGAATTTTTAGGTGAAAGCACATTTTTTTAATTTGTGGGAGGAGGGTCATTTTCCCAAAAGGAATTTTAGGGAGTGCAAAAATACATCGGTTGTTGGGGTTGTTACAATTTCAAAAAGGAATGCAGGGTCCCACCCCCAACACTGGGGCCCGTAGAAAAGGGGGGAAAGCCGGTAAAGGGGGCTTATTAGACACGGGGCCCTGCCTCTAGCGGCAATGGTAGACCCCGGGTTTTTGTAAAAGGGGACAGATTTAACTGGGGAACCCCACCTGCGTGCGTTTTATGCAGATGGAAGAATTAATCGGTTTACCTTTGGCCCGTGCAAATTTAGAGTCGGGTTTTGCCCAGGGGTACCCCAAATGCAGCATTTTGCAAAAAAATTTTTTCCCTATCCAGCTTTTTTTGGGGGGTGGGACATCCCCCCAAAGGGCCTAACCGGCTGCCAGTCAAGGGGGGGAAAACCCAAGGGCAGGGGGAAGGGTGGGAAAAAGTAAACAGAACGAGGTGGGTGCACAGGCGCCGTTTGCTTGGGCTAGTGTAGGGCCATGAAGGTGGCCTTGGTGGTGGTCCCAGGGGGACCTTAAAATTGGGGTCGAAATTTAGGGGTTTTCCGTTTTGGCCTTGGAGGGGGCCCGTAGGGGGCAGTGCTTTTAGGCCAGGGTTTGGCCTTTAGTGGGGGGTTTTCAAAAAGTTTTTTTTGGGGGTTTGCCGGGGTTTAGTCAAAAAATGTAGGGGCCCGGGGGTTGGCGGGACCTTCGGGGGTCGGGGCCAACGGGAACCACAAAAAGTGACGGGAAAACCCAACCCGTGGGTTGGGACCGGGGAAAGGGGCCCGTAAAAAACGCAGGGAAAGAAGGTCGAGGTGCCCCAGCTATCGTTAAGAAATGCCAAAAGCCCGTCAGGCTCATAGGAGCAAAACAACCCAGTTTTTGGGGAAAAAGGAAAAGGGAAATAAGGTCCCAGAAAATCAGTGGGGGCTTAGGCCATGAGGGGGAAATTTTCGAACCAAGGTTTTTTCCTCAAAAGAGAAGGAAAATGGGTTCGGAAAGATGACCCAAGGGGGTCTTTCTCTTAACATTTTAAAAAAAGGGGAGATGATCTCGTCGCGTGCATGGGTTTTTGCGACAGGTTTAAAAAGGGATCGCGCGATTTTCACGCGCTCCCTTTAGGTATAAACTGTGGGGAAAAGGTGCTCTGACTTCTTTTTTAAAGCTTGGAATGCGAAAACCCTTCTCCCCAAGGTATATTGGCGACCCCAAAAAACCCGGCGGTCAAAAATTTGAGGGGGAAGGAGTAGGTCAAGGGTTGGAGAAAATGCCTCCGGGGTGTTGCTCTTTTTGTGGGAACAACGGGAAGCGGGAAACCAATGGTAGGAGCTTGCTACGGGGCTGCTGTGCTTGTTGGGTGGTGGTTTTTTGAGCGTCATCTGTTCGGACGCTACTGTTTTAAATAAGTGGGGCCCAGTTGTGTTATGATTTGATTGCCCAGTTTAGGGGGGGGTTTTGGGGGTCTGTTTTTCTTTTGGGTTTTTTTTTAAATTTTTGATTAAGGGTTTTTACCCAGTTGTTTGTTGCTTTTTTTTCATTGTCATTATGGTTGAGTGCATGTCGGGGTTTTTTTGGATTTTTGATTTTTCTGGTTGATATTTGTTTGCTTATTTTGTTTTGTCCATCTGGGTTAAATTTGTAAAAAATGTCCTTTGTTGTTGAAATCCAGGAAAAAGTTTTGATTTGCATATTGTGTGTGAGACCGTGGGGCAGTTTGGGGCCCCAGCCTGTTTTTGTTTTGATGTTAGAAAAGCGGGGCCACCCCCCGTTTTGGGGAATCTTGCCCTTGGGGGTTTGGTGGCCACACCCCCAAAATGATTTGATTTTAAAGTAGGCGGGCCACACACCTAAATTTTGGGATGTTGTGGTAATCATGGTTGTTCCTATATTAGAAGTAAATTTGGAGGGGGGTTTTAAATTTTAAAGGGAAAATGGACTTGCTGATAGCTAACGTATGGACAGAGTTCTTTTTTTTTATGGGAGCCATTTTTTCGCGAGGGCCCCCCCAATGGACTACCCTGACAAATTTTATTTGTTTTTAATTGGGTACAAAACCCCTGTTAGAGATGTTGAGGGAAAAAGGTTGTCTTGAAGGCTTTAGGGGTAGCACTGTATTTTGGGGACCCATGCATTTGGGTTTTTTGTTTTATCCAATCTGAGAACATTTTGTCCCGGGGGGGAAATGTTGATTGGAACAAATTTTTAGGTACGGGGGGTTTTAAAGGTCGGCGATGTTCTGGCATTTTGGCAAATTAAGGGTGTTTGCTTTTTTGTTGAGAGCACGTTCCTTGGGTCTTCAAAAAGGCGAATTCAGGGTTTACCAAAGGGGGGGTTACCCGGGTCGTTTGCTGAGGGAGGGGGGTAGTAATGGGGGAAATGTTTCGCAAAGTCCAAAGGGGTATTGACAAAGGGGGTTGCCGACCCCCGCCGGCCCGGGTTTGAGGAGTTGGGGCCCCGTCCCCCACTGGTGGCTATTAATGGGTTCCGTGGGCCTGAAGGAAAGGGGGTTCGTGTCAGGGGCCCCCCAAGGGGAAAGGGGACCGTCCCGCCTGCAGGCAGAGTACAGGCGACCAAATTTAGTCGGGCCTTGTTCTGAGGAATGAATGGAAGGGTGGGGCCTATTTGCCCTGGTTTTCGCCCTTTTTTGTTATAGGGTTGTAAAAAAATTGGGAAACATCGGGCTTTGGGGGGGTAGAGGGTCGAGGCTTTTTAGGGTTTAATGGGTAGGGTTGGGGGAAACGAAAATGAGTTTGAATAGGGGTTATTTCATTAACCCTGGGTACCCCATGTCTTTTTTTGGCGCTAGCAAACTGTGGGTGTGTTTTGGTATGTGTAGGTGGACTTGTGATTCCCTTGGTTTGGAAAAAAAAATAACTTGGGGGATTTTTTGGTACAAATCCCTTTTGATGTGTGGGGTGCCGTGATTCCATTGGTTTTACCAGTTTTTTAACTCGGGTTCTCTCTTTTTTTGGGGAAAGAATTTTAAAGGGGCTTGGGGAAAAAAGGAAAAAGGGTGACTTCACTTAAGGGAAAAATGAACTCGGGCCGTCTTGCTGGGGGCTTTTAAAAAAAAATACAAACGTGAAACGAGGTTAGTGTCGTCGTTGTCTCCTGGGTGGGGACGAAAGACAGTTTTGGGGTTTTTTGTTGCCCTCGGGCGGACGACGAGAGAATTGTCTCCCCTGTGGGGCCCCGGGCGACCGCAAGACGGTTGCCTGTTGGGCCTTGAAAGGGGGAGCGCCAGGGCAAACCCGGGGGGGTTGGGTTTTCAGCCGTGAAGGGCCTGGGGGAGGGGCCCCACGGGGCCCCTTTGGGGGGAGGGCGAAATTCAAAGGGGGGGTCCCGGGGGGAAAAGTGTTTTGGGGTGCGACTCATGCTACGTTGCCGTGTCCCCCAAATGGGATTTTTGGGCCCAAACCGGGGGGAGGTCACAACAGGGGGGGCAGCTTCAGCCCTGGTCGCCAGTTTTGAAAGAGAGAAAAAAAGCGGGGGCAACCGGGAAGGGTGGCAAGTTTTTTTGGCGCTTTTTTTGGGTCTTTAAAAAGTTTTTTTGTGTTGGGAAAAAGGAAAAAGTGGGAAAATTGGGCTTTCCTGGCTTTAAATTAAAAATAAATGAAAAGGAAAAGGGGGTGCGATTTAGAGGGTTGTCTTTTTTGATGTTTTCATTGTTTTTTTTTTACCGTTTGTTGTGGGTTTTGTTGTGACGGGTGGGGGGCTCGGAATCAAGTTGAATTTTTTGTTGATTATTTTCTATTTAAATTTTTATGGTTTCCCCCTCCCCCTTTTTGCGGGGCCCCATGTGAGTGGCAGAAGGGGGCCCGGGTTTTTGCCTATTTTTCCGAGGGGCGATTTTGGTTTTGAAAGGGGTAAATACTTCTGTCTTTTAAACCCCCCCCTCCCTGAAAATGGGGAAAAACATATTTTTTTTAACGGGGGGGAGCGTTGGAGGCCCGTTTAATATGTTTTAACTAAAATTTCACTACTTGTTTTCGGGTTTGGGGGGTTAAGATCTTTAGAACCAAAATATGTTTTGGGTCACGCTTAGCTTTCCCCATCTTAATTTTTTCGTTGTAATAAAAGGAAAAAGGGGTGAAGGAATCCAACAAAAGGATGTTGGGTGCCTCCTTTAAAAAGCAATGGATCAAAAAGCTTATTTCAAAAAATCATTTTTAGGCCTAGTATGCAAAATTTTAAAAATTTTTTTGCCTGAAAGGGCTGAAATTTTATTTTTACCAAAACAGGTTAAAAAAAGTTTTGGGGAAATTTTTTTGGAAATTCAAAGCCTGAGTTTTGTGTTTAAATTTAGCTGTAAATTGGGTTTTTTTAATCCAATGTTTAAAAAGGGTTTCCCCCACCCCCAAGGCCCGGGTTTTAAAAATTTCCCCAAAACCGGTTTTCTTACCCCAAAACATTTAACCTCGGGGGATATTTTTTAATTGGTTTGTGTATTTTCCCTCCTTTTGACACTTTGTTTAAAATTGCTAGCATATTTTTATTTTTTATCTTTTTTTATGTTGGTTTGTGATCAAAATCAAAAATTTTGGGTTTTTTTTAAATTCCCAGGGTGGAATAGGACAAAAAAATTTGGGTTGGGGGGGGAAGGGGAAATTTTCTTTTTCTTTTTAAAAAAACCCCGAATTTTGAAAATTTTTTATGGTTTTAAGTTGCTAAAGTTTTTGAAAGAAAAGGGCTTTGTCTTTTTGGAAAAAATCAAAATCTTTATCTTATTTTGTTTTTTGTTTTTTTAAAGTTTTTGGGTTTTTTTAGCTGTACTTTTTAAAGACAAATTTTCAACATGGTTTTATCTCTATAAAACATCTAGGGAAGTATGGCTTCAATTTTTTAGTCGTGACGATGATGCGTGACCCCGGGGAAGGCCAAAGGGTAATTCAAAAGCCCTTTCAAATTTAATATTTGCAGTTTTTTTTAAAAATATTTAGGGCGTTTTTAAAAATATTTCTTGGGCATATGTTATTTTTTATTTTCATTTTAAAAATTTTCATAAGTAAAATGTTGTGGGAAACTTGCCCCCCAAATTTTCTTTAGAAATTTATTTTCAGGAAAAAATTTAATTTTTTTTTGCCTTTTTTAATAAATATTCAATTGGAAAAATTCCATGTTAAAATTTTGATGGGAAAAATTAAAATATGTTAAATTTTTTTCTCTGTAAAGTACTTAAGAGGAGTTCATTCCAATGTGAAAAAAGGTTTTTCTTTCTGGGGTTTTGATCCACGGGTTTAAAAAGGGGTTTATATTTTTTTTTTTCGGTTTTTACGACTTTTAAACCATTTTTGCTTATATAAAACCACCCTCTTATTTTGTTCTCCGGGGTAATTTTTTTGCGAATTTTATATTCGCTGTGAAATTTTCTTTTTTTTAAAAGTTACATCCATCCACATGCTTTTATCTCTGCTATTGGAAAGAAAAACCCCTTTTTTTGGTTTTTTTGTTTGGCGATCTTTCATTTTAAAAAAGGGGAAGAGAATGGCGCTTAAAACGGGCCCCTTTAGGGATTCCCATTTTAAAAAGGGTTTTACTTGTGGAATATGTTTTTCCTACTCTTTGTTCTTATTACCCTATCCTTTTGAAAACATTTTGGGCAATGGTTGTTATATTTCCTTTTCAAAACCAATTTTTTTTAAGTTTTATTCAATTTGCTGAAAATGCCACACTTGGTCGTAAACCTTATTTATATCAAAAAAGGTAGCAAAAACACATTTTTTGTCTAGAAAAATGTTTTTTTATATTTGTTGATTATTTCACTAAAAATTTTTGAGTGGATCGACCCCTTTTTGGAAAAACCCGCTTGATTGTTTGGGATGAAAGTTATCTTTTCGCAGTAAATTTTCAAGTCTATTTAAAAACAAATTTTTTCTGGAAAAGGGTTTTCATACATGTGAAGTTAAAGCAAACGGTCTATTAAATTTTTTAGGATCTTTTGTTTTTGATTTTCCTTGCCTTTTTTTTTTGGAAAAAATAATCGAAAATGTTTCCATTTTTTTGGCATTAAAAACCATTGTCCAAACGTTCTAAATAATTTTGTAAAAAACCTCCCCAAAAGGGTTTAGGCAAAAAATTTTTTTAAAATTTGTTTTTTTATTTATCTAAACCCCAAAAGATGATTTTCTTAATGGTTTTGGGGTCTAAGGTTTTTTTACTTCTTTTGGGTGGGTTTAGGGCATTTAAAAATTTTTTACTAAATTTTCTGCTGTACTTTTATCATGGCTTTTACACTTCTTCATTTTTCTTGTATATTTGGTGGTCTTGGGTTTGGGCCTTTTAGAGCGGCTTTCCTTCGCAAATTTAATCCCCACTTTCCCTTTTCTTTTTGAGTTACAAATTTCATTTTCCCCCGGGTGCGGCCTTTTCGTCATCTTGACATCTTTACTTTTTTATCTCCCCCTTTTTTATTTCTTTATGACTTTCTTGCTGATCTCTTTTTACAAAAAATCTTGAATCCTTTTTTTTTTTCTTTTCAAATTTGGGAGTTTCCATTTTTGTGTTCCACCATACATTTCCATTAGGTTTTTTTTTCTTTTTGGGTTTTTTTTCTTTTGGGGTCACTTTTCAGCTGGGTGCTAAAATTTATTTTCAAAAAAGCTGTGTATTGGTCAATTTCCCACGTTTTCATTTGCTGAAAAAACCCATGTCTTTGTTGTTAAGAAATTGGGTTTTAAAAAAAAAAGGCCCAAAGGGTTTTTTGGGAAATATATTTTGGAAAAATTCTTCCCGAAAATTTTTCCCGTTCTAATTTGTCATTCTTCGATATTTTTTTATTGGGGAAAATTTTTTCTGATCCCAGGGATTATCTCCCGTTTTCCCCCTTTTGGGTTTTTAAAAAGGATGGAGATGTAAAGGGTTTTAATTTAATGGCTGAGGGTTATGTGTGGCTTTATCTGGAATTTCGTGTTATTTTCCTTATTTTGCAAATTTTAAAATTTTTTTTAGAATCGCTATGTTTAAACCCTTTTTAAATTATTTTTGTTTTTAAAATAAGGCGCCTTTGGGCCCAAAAAAGGGATTTTGCATTAAAAATTCCCCCAATGACCCTTTTTCTTTTGGTCTTGGAAAAACCCCCTTTTGCCATTCTGGGTTTTTGCATCACGGTCCTTTTGGAAGGTAAACTGAAGCAATGTTTAATTTTCAAGAAGAAGTTAAAAATTTTTCCATTGCTGCACAGCATGAAGCAGAAGGGTTTTTTTGGGATCTGGTGGGGAGTTTTTCCCCAAAAAAACCAGTTTTCACGCACATAGGGTAGCGGGTTTTTATTTTGGTTCCCCCAAAATTGTTATAAACTGGGGGGGGGATAGAAACCAGGTTTAAAAGTGGTAGTTTTTTTCTTTTCTTTTCTGCGTACGCAGGCTGATACCCCTGCGGAAAACCCCCCTTTTAGCCCAGGGCAGTGGAGTTTTGTGTGTTTGGACCCTTTTTTATCCCCCCATTAAGGCGCCATAATCCTTTTCGGGAATGTGGTGATTAAACGCTGTTGACCTTCAGTGATTGTAATGATAAAATTTTAAACTTAAATTTTTTCCAAGATATTGATTCAAATTGTATTTTTTTGTTTTTAAAAGCGACAGCCATTGGGAAAACTTAAAGTTTGGGCTTTTTTTTTGTTTTTCTTAAAAGATGTATATTTAAAAAGTGAAGGGGACTGAGTATTCCCCTTTAAAAGTATAAAAAAACAGGTAAAAAAAGGGCATGCCGATACCCGTTTAAAACGTTTAAAAAAAGAATTTCGAAACCCCGAAAGGAAAAATAATAAACTTAAAATTGTTTTTCAGTTTTTAAATTCAAATTTTCCCTTTAACAAGTGAGGGGGGAGGTTGTAACTGGGGTCCCCTACTTTATAGATTTTTAGTCCAAATATTTTGAGTCTTTAGGGAGAATTGCCCGAACATTTAGAGCTTTTTATACTGTTCCACCAAGGGGTTCCCGTCGTCCTGATACAGCATCTGAGGGCCCCAAAGCTTGGGATGGGGAGGTAGGGGGGCCCCCCAGTGGCCTTCTTGGGCCCTTTTTCCCAAAAGGAGGTCTCGTAAAAAAGGGCCGGCCAAGGTCAGCTGCCCGGATCGATGTCCCCCGGGGGGTTTTGGAATTTCATCCCCTCTCTCCCGTAAATCATTGAAGTTATTGTGTGGTACGAAAAGAAAAAATTTTTTCAGCCCAGCAGTTCTGTTCTTTCAAAAGGGGATTGAAAAAAATTTTTACGTTTTTTTTCAATCCAGCCTCTTCTACGGGAGTTGCCTGACTCAAACAATGTTTTGATGATGGGTGTTTGGTTTTTATTTGTTTGAATGGTTTGTGAAATTTTTTGCTGACTTTCTGCGTCTTGCGTTTTCAAAAACATTGTACCCAGTGAATTACTATAGGGGTTTTTGGTATTTCTGAGTGTTTTTTGAATCAAGTTGTTGAAGCTCAATTTTTTGGGTGGCCTTTGTTTTTTGTCGTTTTGGGAAAAAAACCCCCTTGGAAAAAGGCCTAGTTTTTTTATTTGTTTCACCTTTTCAGTATGGATATCGAGGTTACGTTAATGAAGGAAAATCATTGTTCTTTTTTCGTGTTGGATTTTTTGGTTTTCGTTTTTCTTTTCGCGTCATTTGCCTTTTGGGCGTCAGATTTTTTTATTTTTTTCTTCCCCGTTCCCTTTTTTTTTTTGTTTTCCCCCCCTTTACACCCGTTTTTCTCCCCATTAAAATTGGATGGCGTTTTAAGATGGTGATTTTTAGGAAATGGATCTTTTGGGGTTTTACATATGATTTTTGGCTAGGGGTAATGATTTTCGGTTCAATTTTGTGAAAAGCTGTTTTGGGGGGTTTTTTCTGGGGCTAGCCCGGGGTTGCCTTTGGTTTTTCTATTTCTTGCTTTTGATCTTTTAAAAGCAAATTTCTAGGGACAGAATTTCCCATCCACAAGTTTCAATATTGTGTTTTTTTAAAACACTAAAACCCCGGGGGATCATCGTGCGTGTGTAGTGTCGTGGAGCAAAATGTGTTTGGTCTCCCGGGTCGGAATTTATAGAAGCGGGCTGGGTGGAAGTGGCGGCCCTGTTTGCAACCCTCACCCTTTTTTTCCACTGACACCCTGTTCCTGAGCCACTTTTTTTTCTCGTCGCAGTTGTCATCGGTTCAAAGGGCTCGTCCACGTCGTTTTCCCTGGGGGCTTTCTGTCATTGTAGCGGAAAAGCGCAATTAAAAACGTTCCCTAGGGCCCCAGTGAAAAAATTGTTTGCACTGTCCGCCCCTCTTTGGTCACGTGCGTGCGTGCGTGTGTGTGTGTTAGTGTGCGTGCGTGCGTGCGTGCGTGGGAGTGTGTGTGCGTGCGTGCGTGCGTGCGTGCCTTGCGTGTATGTGGTGTGTGTGTGTGTCGCACACCACGTCATTTCAACGGTGAAATAACGGTTAAAAGTCACCCACGCCCCTATGACTTGGCGTTCTGTGCGAGTTTCTCTATACCCTGAGTCAAATTTGGAGCGTTGGCATTTTCCAGGAAGATGGGCGAAAAAGGCCCGCTAAAACTTACATGAATAAGCCTATAGAACGAGTTGTAAAGTAACGCAGATTTAATTTCGGCCCCTCCAATGCGAAATGACAGGCAGATTTTTCGACAATTCGTGATCAGGGCACCTTCTAATTTAAGAATCTCTCTCTCTCTCTCTCCTTTCTCTCTCTCTCTCTCTCTCTCTCTCTCTCTCTTCTCTCTCTTTTCCATACATAACGGCGTATTTCGACATATTTTCTTTTGTTTCAAAATTGTCTGACCTAAATATTTCATTTACAGACGAACTCAATGTTCTCAGTAGATTTCACACACACACACCCACACACACACACACACACACCCAACACACACACACAAAAACCACACACCTACGCACGTACTCGGGGGCTCATTCACATGCATGCACGGGTGTGTGCACGGGCACGCACACACATACATGCGCGCGCGCGCGTACACACACACACACACCCCAACACACCCCCCCACACACACACCACCCCCACCCAACAAACCACACTCACACACACACATGCACAACGCACACGAGCGCGCACACCACACACACCACACACACACACACCCAACACACAACCACACACACAATCTACGCCGTACTCGGGGGCCATTCACATGCATGCACGGGCACACGCACACACACACACACACACACACACACACACCCCAAAACACACACACATTCACGCGCGCGCGCGTACACACACACACACACACACACACACACACACACACACACACACGCACGCACGCACAAACCACACCACACACACACACACCACACACACAAACACCACCACACACACACACACACACACACACCACACCACACACACCACACACACACATTAGGACAGGATCTGAACTGGGGATTAAGTAGGGTTGGGTGTGAAAAGCTTTGACTCTTTTCCAACGTCGTTAAAACGCATTTTAAAAAAAGAAATCGATAAACCCCGTTTTTTGTATGTACATGTGAGTGTAATATTGCGCCGCTTAAAGGCTACATAGGCCTACAAGTTACAAGTAAATTGGGCCCCAGAAGGATCGACGTGAAGCAGCCATTTTTTGAACAATTCCCACCGTAACATGCCAAACCCACAGTGGTTTTTTGTCCTTGCTTGGTCAAGGAGGCGATTGATGACGTCAAGGCTCTCCGGGGTGTCCGCCATTCGCATGGATTATAGAACCTGCAGGGCGCGTGCAGGGCAGAATTGGGAAATGGTTGAGCCGCGCAGCCCCGCGTTTCCGTTTTCCTTACTACCAGCACACCGGATGACTTTGTGGGCAGATTAGCGGTTATTTTTTTGCTCGGAAACTCCTTTCCGCTACGTCATAGGTTTCCTGTATAAATAAACCAGTCACAGGGGGTCTGGGTTTCGCGGTTAAAAAAAAAAAAAAGTCTTCCCCCCCCCCCCCCCCCCCCCCACCCCCCCCCCCCCCCCCCCCCCCCCACCCCCCCGTTTTTGTACAGGCACCTTTTTTCAATCTGACATTTTACCTTATGCATTAGCCACATTTCCCTCATTTCTTCTGCCGCACAATATTCGAGCTCAAATAGATTCAGATTCAGTGGTGTTCGCTCGCTGGTGTGTGTGTGTGTGTGTGTGTGTGTGTGTGTGTGTGTGTGTGTGTGTGTGTGTGTGTGGTGTGATGTGTGTGGTGTGGAGAGAGAGAGAGAGAGAGAGGAGAGAGAGAGGAGGAGAGAGAGAGAGAGAGAGAGAGACAAGACAAAGCAAGACAAGACAAGACAAAATTTTTTTATTTACGAGGATAATAGATAAGCACTGATGTGCTTTTTTACATCCAGTCCTCGCCCTGTGTAGGGGCAAAAATATAAAATAAAAGGTAACCAAAAAAAGCATGCCAAAGTGATAGAATACAATACAATCGGGATTAAAATTTAAAAAGGGAAAGGAAAAAAAAAAGAAAAGAGAGAGAGAGAGAGAGAGAGAGAGAGAGAGAGAGAGAGAGAGAGAGGAGAGAGACGCAGGAGCGAAGGGAGTGCGGGGGTAAGCCTTTCAGAGAGAGAGAGAGGGAGGGGAGAGAGAGAGAGGGGGTGGGGGGAGAAAGGGCTAGAGTGGGTGCGTTTAAGGAACATGTTTAGTACAATCTGACAACAGAAAATTCCAAGAGATACAACAATCAATTTGAAACACCGGGGGGGGGGGGGGGGGGGGGAAATAGAATAAAGCACAAATGGAGGTGGGAAATGCATAATGATAGCCCAGTCGCCACGAGAGAGAGAGAGAGGAGAGAGAGAGAGAGAGAGAGGAGAGAGAGAGAGAGCAGACAGACAGACACACGGGGACACACAGACACCCCGACACACAGACAGAGACAGAGACAGAGGACACAGCAGAAGACACAGCCCACACAGACAGAGACGAGAGAGTGTGTGTTGTAACGAAGATAAATTTCATTCGCAGTTCGTGCCAAAATGCATAACAAGCAAGTTTAAATTTTCTGAAAATGTTATCTTTGACAACAGAAACACTAAACACAATCTCGTTTTCAATAACCACTGATCACTTTACAAAGAAATCAGAAAGTCCGTAAGAGTTGAGGGCCATTAAACCAACATGACCTGCTCAACATTGATTACAAAGAAAAAAAAAAGTAGAAAGGCCACGGGATATGTTTCAGATTTGGCTGCTGACATCATGCAGGGTACAGTTACAGGTGGACGGGAGAAAGTGGGGGAACATCACCCAGGAGTAGCCCCGACGTCCTTCTCAGCTGTCACAGGACAACATCGGGGACACCCCTGTACCTTCACCAGCTGTCACAGGACAACATCAGGAACACTTTGTCCTTCAACAGCTGTCAGAGGACAACACCCAGGGGACACCCCTGTCCTTCATCAGTGTCACAGGACAACATCGGGGACACACCTGTCCTTCACCAGCTGTCACAGGACAACATCGGCCACAGACCTTTGTCCTTTTCAGTTGTCAGAGGACAACATCAAGGACATACATGTCTTTCACCAGCTTTCAGAAGACAACATCAGGGACACACCTTTTCCTTTTCCAGCTGGTCAGAGGACAACATCAGGGACACCCTGTCCTTCACCAGCTGTCAGAGGACAAAACCAGGGACACACCTGTCCTTCACCAGCTGTCAGAGGACAACTTTCAGGGACACAAATGTTCTTCACCAGATGTCAGAGGACAAATCGGGACACCCTGTCCTTCACAGCTGTCGAGGAAAACATCGGGACACAACTGTCCTTCCCCGGCTGTCAGAGGACAACATCGGGGCAGCCCTATCCTTCACCGATGTCAGAGGACAACATCAGGGACAGCCCTGTCCTTCCCCGCTGTCAGAGGACAACACCAGGGACACCCTGTCCTTCACAGATGTCAGAGGACAACATCAGGGAAGACCGGGCCTTCACAGATGTCAGAGGACAACATAGAGACGACCTGTCCTTCCCCAGATGTCAGAGGACACATCAGGGACACCCCTGTCCTTCACCAGCTGTCAGAGGACAACATCGGGACACACCTGTCCTTCACCAGATGTCAGAGGACAACATCAGAGACAAACCTGTCCTTCACCAGCTGTCAGAGGACAACACCCGGGAACACCTGTCCTTCACAGCTGTCAGAGGAAACATTGGGACAGACCTGTCCTTCGCCAGCTGTCAGAGGACAACATCGGGGAAACAGACCTGTCCTTCACCAGCTGTCAGAGGACAACATTAGGGATAGACTGTCCTTCGCCAGCTGTAAAGGGACACATCATCAGAACGACCTGGTCCTTCCCCCAGCTGTCAGAGGACAACATCAGGAACAGCCTGTCCTTACCAGCTGTCAGAGGACAACACCAGGGAAGACCTGTCCTTCCCCAGCTGTCAGAGGACAACATCAGGGACACATCTGTCCTTCACCAGCTGTCAGAGGACAACATCAGGAACAGACCTGCCCTTCACCAGCTGTCAGAGGACAACATCAGGGACAGACCTGTCCTTCCCCCAGCTGTCAGAGGAAAAACATCAGGACAGACCTGCCCTTTCCCACCAGATGTCAGAGGACACATCAGGACACACCTGTCCTTCCCCCAGCTGTCAGAGGACAACATCAGAGACAGACCTGTCCTTCACAGCTGGTCAGGGGGAACAACATCAGGGACACACTGTCCTTCACCAGATGTCAGAGGACAACTCAGAGACAGACCTGTCCTTCACCAGTGTCAGAGGACAACATCAGGGACACACTGTCCTTCACCAGATGTCAGGGGGACAACATCAGAGGACAGACCTGTCCTTCACCAGCTGTCAGAGGCAACAAAGGGACAGACCTGTCCTTCACCAGCTGTCAGGGAAACAATTAGGGATAGCCCTGCCCTTTCACCAGCTGTCAGAGGACAAACATCAGGAACAGACCTGTCCTTCCCAGCTGTCAGAGGACAACATCGGGAACAGACCTGCCCTTCACCAGCTGTCAGGGGAAACAACATCAGGAACAGACCTGTCCTTCACCAGCTGTCAGAGGACAACATCAGGAACAGAATGTCCTTCACCAGCTGTCAGAGGACAACACAGGGACAGCCCTGCCCTTCGCCTGCTGTCAGAGGACAACATCAGGGACACATCTGTCCTTCACCAGCTGTCAGGGGACAAATCGGGGGACACCCCTTTGTCCTTCACCATTTGTCACAGGACATCATACAAGAGAACACCGTCCTTCACCGGCTGTCAGAGGACAAACATCAGGGACACCCCTGTCCTTTCCCGGCTGTCAGAGGTCCTCTCAGGAAAAACACCTGCCTTCACCGCTGTCAGAGGACAACATCAGGGACACACCTGTCCTTTACGGCTGTCAGAGGAAATCATCGGGACCCCTGTCCTACCAGCTGCCAGGGACAACTCAAGGACAGACTGCCCTTCGTTTTCTTTGTCTTGAAAAATGTTTGTCTTACCCGAAAAAGACCAAGAGGTCGAAATACGTCGCATTTCGTCTCGTAATTTATTTGTCTTTTTCGTTTGGGGGAATATAATCTTTCGTTCAAGTTTGTATCAGTTCCCCTTGAAGTTAGGCCTACTGACGGTGAAAACTGTCATAATTAAAGTTAAAACTTTGAACAGAGACGTGATTCCAGTTGACTTTGCTTTACTGCTCGCGACCCAGAGAAATACAAAAGATGGGAGGTGTTATAAGAAGGGTCAGTGACTGTGTGCACAATGCATACACACGCTGCTTGCTGAGAGAGAGAGAGAGAGAGGGAGGGATGAAGAGAGGAGAGGAGGAGGAGGAGAATGAGAGAGAGAGGAGGAGAGAGAGATTTGCTCGCTCATGCAGTTGATTTTGTATTTGGCCCAGGCAGCGTTCAAACTCTGTGCGTACTCCGTGTGTGTGTGTGTGGTGGTGTGTGTGTGTGGGGGTGGTGTGTGTGTGCGGCGTGGCGTGCGTGCTGCATGGTGTGTGTGTGTGTGTGTGGTGTGTGTGTGTGGGTGTGTGTGTGTGTGTGGTTCCAAGTGAAGTTCAGGGTCAAGCCAGACAGAGAAAGGAGGAGACGATTAAACACAGTAAAACAACACTTTGCGAGGGGGAAAAAAAAGCGCGAAAATTACCTAACACGTTGTGTTTCATTAAACGGCTTCATGCGCCTGTGCTCAGAACAACTGCACGAGACCCACTCTGCTTTTGTGAATGAGGGAAGGGAGGAGAGGGAGGGGTGGGTGGATCGGTTGGTGGGGGTGGGGGTAGAAGGATGCGGCGTGGAGGTAACCTGTTGTGTTGACGTGTGTGTTGTGTTTTTTGTGGAGACCTGTGTGTCCAAAATTAGGCGGAGTCGGAGAGGGGACCAATCTTAAGTCAGCGGAAGTGGGAGAGAGAGAGAGAGAGAGAAAGGACGATGATCAGGTACCTTACAAGTGCTCTTTTCACCCTCACGGCCTTCACACTTTCAGCGCCTGTCGCGCTGAAACAGAGCGGAGGATAGTTGTAGTAGTAGCCATTTTGTTGGCAGAGTGGGTTTTTTTTTGTTCGTCTCAAGTGGGGTGGGGTTTGAGTCAACCTTGGCGTGGTCTTGAGTACCACCTACAGGGGGATAGATTGAGAAACACCTGAGACTTGCTGAAGATGTGAAGATCCACGGTTACCTTATAGAATCCCGAGAGGTAAAAATATGTCTGTTTTTGTTTTGTTTTGTTTCTCGGCGGTATTGGTGTTTTGGGAATGATGCTGGTGGTGATGGTGTTTTTTTTGTTTGTTTGTTTCGGCGTTATTGATGTGGTGATGGTAAAGTTTTTTGTTTGGTTTTTTTCTTCCATTGTTTTAAACATGTTCATATACGTGATGTGATTAGTGGATTTTTTTTAAAGATTATTTTTATTATGAAGGAAATGCAATTACCTGGTAACGTACAATTTCCATTGTTTTCTTTATTATGGGTTTTTGTTTTGTTTTGGGAGGAAATGTTTTTGTTAAACCCCTTTTCGTTTTGGCATGATCTTTAATTTCTTAATTCAGCAGCCCTTAAGCAATGGGTAGGGCAGTCGGCTTCCTGTGTTGTGTGGTGTGTGGGTGGTGTGGTGGGTGTGGTGTTGTTTGAGTGTGCTGGTGCGTGTAAGGTGTGTGTGTGTGTGTGAGTGTGTGTGTGTGTGTGTGTGGTGTGTGTGTGTGTGTGATGTGTGTTGTGTGTGTGTGTGTTGGGGTGTTGAAGTTCTTGTGTTTATATGCGGGTAAAGGGGGGTTGGGGTGTGTGTGTGTGGGGTTGGGGTTGTTGTTGTTGTTGTTGTTGTTGTTGTTGTCCTTTATCTTCCAGTCTGCGTGTGCCTGTTATTGCATTTCTTGTTTCTGCCTCTTTTGTGTTAATTCTTTCCCCGTCATATCTGAATTTGTTCGTCTTCTCGCTCTTTGTCGCTTTATTCTTAGCTTGTCTTTGTTTTCCCGCGGCCCTTCGAGTGGGCTTGGGGTGTGTGTGGTGGGTGGGGGTGGTGTGGTGTGGTGGAAAGTGGTGTGTGGTGTGTGTGTGTGGTGTGGGTGTGCGTGTGTGTGTGGTGTGTGTGGTGTGTCCCGTTGGGAAAAGGGGGGGGGAGGGGGGAGGAGGGGGGTATGGTTGGGGGGCGGTTTTAAAGGTTGGATTTTTCCCTTGTGAAAAAAGAAAGTTTCAAACTCTTTCCCGAGCGAGTAGATTAATTTCCCCAAAAGCGCGGCGCTGTGGTTTTTTTGGCTTTCCCATGCGGGTGTGACCGTGCTAAAACAGTCGTATTTTTAGCATGGAAGCTGGGTAGTAGTGGGCCAGGTGGGCTGTGTGGGTGGTCGAGATTGGGGGATTGTGTGGAAAAACTTAGAGTAGCTTTCTAAAGGAAACAAAAGGAAATGTTAATAATAACCCCCCCCCCCCCTCTCTCTCGCTCTTCTCTTTCTCCCTTCTTCTTTTCCTCTCTCTGGTTTTGTTTTTTAAAACTGATGAACCCCAAAAAGGCCCCCGGAATTTAAAAGCAAGGTTTCCCGAAATTAAAAGTTTGTAAATAGGGCAGTTCCCAATTTGGTTTTTTTAAAGTAATTTTAAAACAGGTCTTAGATTTTCGTGATGACGGACGTTTCTTATAAAAGTTTTCGAAAACCCAATCCAAAAAAACCCCCAAAAAAGTCTTCTAGGGCGGCAAGGAGGTTGTTGTTTATTGTTGCTTTTTGGGGGTGGTTTGTTTTAGGGACTTTTTGCGTTTTTTGTTGTTGTAAGCTGTTGTTTGTTTTGTTTGGGCTGTTTTTTTTGTTCGGGGAGGGGGCAGGTTTAGGGCCGTGGTTTTTGGTGTTGTGGTGGGTGTGTGTGTGGTGGTGGTGTGTGTGTGTGATGGGTAAGATACTAGAACACACACAGAAAAGGGGACAGATGACGCTTGTGTAAATGTTTTGGGGCTGTTTATAGCATGTTAAAATGCTGTTATCCGGAAACTGTTTTAAAGTATTTGGGGTTTTGGTCGTTTCGAAAAAAACGGAGAAAAACGTTTGGGCTTTTGAAAAATTTGAAAGGAAAAATTAAATGGTGCCAAATGAAAACTCTGGGACAAAATGGTCGTACGAGGCCTTTGAGGAAAACCAATTTTGGGGTTTTCCGGCGTTTTTAGGTGGTTGTGAAGGGGTTTCGTCATATTTAGAAGCTAAGAGTTCCCTACCAGCTGATCCCGTTTTTTCTTAAAGTTTTTTGGGTTTGGATTTTTTTTTGTTTATGCTTTGTTGGTTTTTTTTAAATAGGGGGGGGGGCCAGAAAAATTGAGTGTTGGTCCGAAAGGGGAAAAAGGTTTAAAAAGTATCAGCTTTCGAAAAAAGGGCCCCATTTACCGTTGTATGAAATGAATTCAAAGAACAACTTTTAAAGGGAATGCACTCGAGTGCAAAATTCAAAATGCAGTATTTAAAGTAGCTGCTTAAAAAAAAAAAAAATCTTTTTCCATGTCGGTTGGCAAAACGGAAGCGTTAGTTACCATTTTTTTGTGTATTTTATAAAAAAACTCTTTTGGGTTTTAAAGAAAAATTTTTATATTGTACTTTTGGAAGGGGTTTTGTCTTTTAGTAAAATTTTTTAAACTTTTTTAGGGCTTTGCAAAAAAAAAAAAAAAAAAATTTGAAAAGAAACTGTGAAAAAAATGTGGGGGAACACAACACGATTACAACGAATTGATCAGTTCAGAGAAAACCCCCAAAAACTCTCTGCAAAAAAAAACAAGGAGAAACTAAACAAATTCTTTAAAGGATGGGTTTTTTTTTTAGTCGAGATTTATTTTTTTTCCCTTTTTAAATGGCCTTTTCTTAGAATGAAGTTTTTTGCCGTCAGTAGAAGCATGTCTCCCCAGTCGAAGGATGGCATGTCTGCCGTCAGTAAGTGGCAGTCGCCAGTCATTTAAAGAGTACAGCTCCCTGTCAGTAAAAAAAATATATCTGCTTGTAGTAAAAATGTATGTCCCTTCAGAAAAATATAGTTGCGTCAGAGAATTCCGCCCCCCCGGGTCAGTAAAAAAAAAGTCGTTGTCAGAAAAAAATTTTAAGTCCCTGTCAGAAAGAATACATTGTCTGTCAGTGAATACATGTTTTCCAGTCGTAAGAATTTCACGTCTCCCTTCAGGAAAAAAAACGCTCCCTGTCAGTAAGAATACACGTCTCCCTGCCAGCAGATGGTGTTGCGTCAAAAACATGGCAGTCGCCTGTCAGTAAATGGCTTGTTCCCTTGTTAAGGTAATAATCGCCGTCCGTAAATCACGTGACTCGTCGTTTTACTCAAAACTTGGGGAAAATAGAAAGGGGTCAAGGTGAACTTAAAAAGAACACAACAACAAAAAATCCCAGTCCGGACGGATCCAAGGTTTTTTTTTTTCTCTGGACTGTTTGCTTTGAAGTAGGCGCCTGGGACCCTTTAATTTTTTAACTTGATTATTTTTCTTTCTGCTTTTCTTTTTTCGCAAACACTTTTGCGAGTGACCATACTGACGCAGGGGGGGCCCTAAAGACCCCACGATTTCGGCCCCCCCCCGGGGAAACTCTTTGCCCCCCGCCCTTTGCCTTCAGGACGGGGGGGAAAAGGGGAGGACCGCCATCAAGGAGAAAACAAACAGCCCCCTGGTAAACCCTTTCGCGTATGAACGGCTCGATCACAGGGGAAACCCGGCCCGGCCCCCCGCAGGGGCCCCTCGAAACCCGATTGAGAGGGGGGAGAGAGACGAAACAAACACCAAAAAAGCCCCCAGCTCCAACCTTACCGTTGAACCCCAAACCCCCAACTTCAAGGGGGGGACAGAATGGCCCCCCAAAGCCGCACAACGCCCCGACTCCAAACCCCCCCAACCGGTTTCCCAAGTGACGGGGCTGGATGTTTTCGCGTCACGGCCCCCTCACCTTTTTTTTGAAGAGGGCGCGCGACGACGTCCCCCCCCCCAACAAAGAACAGGATTTGGGGGACGCTTTTTTTGTGGACTGGGGACCTCAAAAACAAAAAATCGAGGCCACCTTAACGCGGGACCCTTTTTTTCTGTCGCAGCGATGACCCGAAGATGTCGACTCCAGGGTCCCCCAGGCCTCAGAGACTTTCCCCAGGTCCGCTCCTTGGCCATTCCCCTGGTTAGCTCCTTTTCCCGGCCCTAACCACTGTGTGCCGATGCAGCCCGGGTCGCAGGTGGTGGTGCGATGCCCCGATCGTGCCAGCCGTGCAGTGACGTCGAAGGGTTTCTTCTGCCAGTGGCCTTTTAGTTCGGGTGGGCCAGGGGGACGGGGGCTCTGCCGCTCTGCCTGAAGATGGAACGGGGGGAGGTGAGTTTTGGGGCTTGTGTTGGGGGAATGGGTGGGGGGAAAAAACCTTAATTTTAAACCTTTCCCTCTTCGGGTATTTAAGTCGGCGGGGGGTTTTCCCCCTTAAAAAAAGAAGGCGAACTGCGACTTTTTTTTTAGGGGGGGGGGGGGGGGGGGGGGGGCTGTGTGAGGCTATCGACACTAGCGGGCGTTAACCCCCCTGGCATCCCCCGGTTTTCCCAAAAAAAGGCCTTTTCTCCCCTTTTTATTTAGATGGGGTTCGTAGCGTCAAGGTGGGCGGGCGCGGGGCCCCCTGGTTTTGTGTTTTTGTGTGGTGTGTGGTGTGTTTTTGTGGGGGTTGGTGGTTTGGGGGGGGAGGGGAGAGGAAGGGGAGAGAGGGAGGAGAGAAGAGAGAGGAGGGGTTCGATTGGTGTGTTTTTCAGGCCCTTTGGCCACAAAAGGGGATTTTTTTACATAAAAAATAACGAAGTCGATTACCGACTAATAATAATGATTAAATCACGATGCTTAGCCTTTTAAACTTTAATAAAACCAAAATGTTTTTACAGTGTTTTATTTGCAAATGACGAAAAAAAAAAGCTTGAAGAAACAAGGTTTGTTGGGGTGCTGGGTCGCTGTTTGCCCCCCCCGGCAGTCAAATTAATGGTTGAATTAAACGTTCAAAGAGCCCCGACTGTACAGGTTAGTGGTTCTTTAGGGTCTGAATCCCCTTATAACCCTCTTTCTGGTAATAAATGGTATTCGGGATAACCCCCTCAGGTGTGCAGACCCCCCCCTTCTTCAATACAAAACCTTTTGTAAAAATGGCCCGGGGAGAAAAAAAAAAGGAAAAAAAGGAAAGGGAAAGGAAAAAAAGAAAAAAAAAGGGGAAAGAAAAAAAAAAAAAGGCAAAAAAAAAGTAATTCTTTTTGGATTTGTCTGGGGTTTGAATAGCGCGCTTTTTGCAAAAAGGGGGCTTTACTCACATCAGCAGGGGGCGTTCCCAGAATACGGGGTATTTTGGTCCTTGGCCCCTGTAAAAATTTTACACACCACACACACAAAATTGCATTCTTCATGCGTCATACAGGTTCTTGGGCGTGGTGTGGGGGGTGGGGGGAAAATTGCGAAATGAACTTTTTTGGGCTGTTCCGAATCCCCGGTGTTTTCGCCCCAAAAAAACAAAAACGGCTCTTTGGTTAATCGGAAACCCAGATTTTGGTGAACGCTTTTCAAGACAATGCTGCAAAAGGGTACGATCCCAATGTTTTCTGAAAAAAGTCATATACTTATGGTCGGGCCTATACAATGGGTTTAAGGGTAAGCCACGATTTGTTCCAAATTTTGTGTGGTTTACCTGGTGTCTTGGACTTTGGGGTTTTCTACATTAAACCCCTCTCTCTCTCTCTCCTCTCTCTCTCTTTTCCCCTCTTCCCCTTCCCACACACACACACCACACCACCACACACGCGCGCGCCGCACGCACGCCGCACGCAACCCAACCCACACAAAACAACACACACATTCCGGAGTCCCCCAAACCCCTCCCCTTTTCGCCCTTTCCCCCCACTTTAAAGTCTCCCCACAATTGTTCTAAAAATTCTTCCCCTTTAAAAAAACACACCAAAAAAATAAAGACAAAAAAATAAGACGTTTCCCCAATCTCTTTTCGCAGGTCGAAAAAATCCCCGAAAACCGTGTCGTCCCAAAAGCGCCCTCCCCGGGCCAAAAAGAGCCCCTTGACCCTTGCCCCGAGTTTCAGCGTGACCCCCCTAGGCATTTAAACCCCAGGCGGTCCTACTCCCACTCCCTGTCAGCGCCGTTTACAGGGGATGACAGGAGCTCCCGGGGGATGGGGGGAGTTCATACGCGGGCGCCCAATGGTAAGAGAGAGAGAAGAGGAGAGAAACAGACAGGATTGGGGGGGGGGGGGGCACACACAGACAGAGGGGTTTCAGGAGGGAAAACGGTATTTCAGCTTTGTGTGTGTGTGGTGGACTCCCCTTGTTACCCTGTAGGAGGAAAGTTTTGTTTTTTCCAGTCGTTCGTTCGCCCCTAACGGCACGTGAAGGTTATAAAATACCGAACCAGCAAACTTTCCCCCGGCACCCGCCCGGGTTGGTGGAGACACCGAAGGGTAGACTCCTGTGCAGACTAGAGGTGGTTGTTTGTCTCGATTCAAGTCTAGCAGATTTTGCCCTTGATTTTTTACGTAGCTGAAGTCAGGAGAGTAAATTTTGGGGTTTTTTTTGTTGTTGTTTTTTTTTGGGTTTTTTTTGTTTGTTTTCTTAAACTTGGTCTGGCTGATCTGACTAAGTAAAATTTTTGAATGGTTTTGAAGATTTATTTCCCCTTTTTTACTGATGCAGTTTTGGATGAATTTTCCAGCAAATACTTAAAGTAACATTCAAAAGCGACATAAATAAAAGTTGCGAAGATTACTTATGTGGGAAGTTATTTAAAAGTTAGATTCAAAACAAAATAAAAAAAAGTTGGGCCCCTTATTTGATGTGAAAAAAAAAGTTTATTTTCATTTTTAAACAAATGTGTAAACAATTTATCTGAATAAGGGTATGATGAATGTTAAAGGGTTAAACCCGGAAAAGCTTTTCGAAAAACGTCTTTTTGTAGCGTAGTGCCCTTTTAGTTTAGCAAGCAGCCCGATTTCAATGAAAGAGAGTGGGTGGGTTTAAAAAGCCATCGTGTCAGGGGTGAAAAAATAAAGAAATTGGTTATGGTGTGGTCAAGGACCCAAAACCCTTGAAGTTTTGGGGTGGATCCATGTCAAAGGGCGTCGTGGTACCCTGTCTGGCCCCTTTGCTGGGTCGCGCCTCCCTTTTGCCCGTCCCGCAAACTTTACCCCAAGCTTTTCATGTCTGAAAGGCGGGGTTTGGCGTTTTAGGGCTTTGTTTGTGTTCTTTTTTCTCTTTTTTTTTTTTTGCTGTGGTGTGTGTGGGGTGTGTGTGTTGTGATTTTTGCCTGCAAAAGATAGTTTTTAAAGTATCCCGTGCACACGCCAGTTTTGTGTGTTGGGTGTGTGTTGTTTCGGGCACATCTTTTCCCCCAATTTATAGTGTTTTCGTTTTTTGTTCGAGACGACAGTGAGTGACCAAAACATGGAAGAGAACGGGTGTTCGAGTGTAAACCAACCATGCAAAACCCCGCCATCTTTGATAGCAAAATCGCGCCGGCCCAAACCTGAAAAGGGGTATCCGGTGCAAGGTTTCTTTCTAAGCTAATATGGAAAAGTTGTTTTTGAGGCAGACCAGCCATTTTTTGGCCTCTTGGAGACAACAATTTTTGGGTCGCGCCAGAAGAACAAAGAATTCTTCTGATGTAAAAGTCATTTGGGAAAGGAAAACGGAAAAAGGGGTACAAGCGAAGAGGCCCCCACCCCCCAAAAAAAAAAATGAAAACTGCTTTCATTCAATACCAAAAAAACCGGGAAATTTTTCCAACTCTTTTCGTAAGAGTCACAGAGGACTGAAAATGCAAAACCAGTACATTTTTAAAGGATGTCCCTTGAAGGATGAGAAAAGTAGGGGCTGTTTTCGCCCGTTGGTGGATTTTGCCCGCTACGTTTTTAAACGATACACGCACATAAACACATTTCACTTCTGTTTTTTGTCTTTCTTTCTTCTCTTCTCTCTCTCTCTC
>JAFLJL010001662.1:25000-27500 GCA_018398815.1 Conus ventricosus | reverse complement strand
CCGTTCTACAGTGGTACAGTGAAAAAGTGGACATTAACTAACCCAAAAGACTCATGTCCAAGACCATTTCTAAAGAGTAAGGGAGGTGGACAGTATCTCCAATGACTCCCTGTCAAAGAAAAAATTATACAGGGTACAGTGGAGAGTGGACATGTATCTACCATGACTCATGACCAAGACATTTACAGGGTACAGTGGAAGGGGGGAAATGTATCTCGTCCATGACCCTGTCCAAAAAAAAACCGTACACAGTTTACGGTTTGGAGGGTGGACATGAAGTTCATAGATCCCTGGTCCAAAACGTTCTAAAAGGGTACAGTGGAGGGTGGAATGTATCGCTCTGACTCACTGTCCAAGACGGTTCTACAGGGTAAGTGGAGGGTGACAATAGTATCTCCATGACACCCTGTCAAAACCAATCCACAGGTACAGTGGAGGGTGGACCATGTATCATCTCCAGATGACTCCTGTCCAAGACCAATCTACAGGGTACGGTGGGGGTGTGGAAATGTATCTCCAGGGATGCCAGGTACGTGGGCATTTACAGGGTACGTGAGGGACATGATTCTCCCAAGGACTCCATAATAGACATTCTACAGGGTACAGTGGAGCGTGGACACTATACCCCCCCCCCCCCCCCCTACTAGACCATTCTACAGGGTACAGTGGATGGTGAATTCCCAGAGCAGACGCCAATCCCTGACGTGCTGACTGAAGACCACTCCGTTGTTGCCAGGACCTGTGACAGAGAAATTTTGTGGATCCTGCTGACTGTTCCCAAAGTCCGTCAGCACATCCTTACGTCTAATGGCAAGGACAAAGCTGAAATGCGACAGTGGAGGGTAACTAGAGAAAACGAGAAAAATCAAAAATAAATACAAAAAAACTGGAAATACATATGTTTAAAAAGATATAAGGAAACGGGAACAAGTGAGTCGAAAAAAAGATGTGGACAAAGAACAAAAGAAGTGAATAACTGAATGAATGAATAAATAAGTAAATAAATAATGAATAAATAATCAGATAAATGAAAAAGGAAAAGGGAAGGAAAAAGTACACGAAAACAGAAAAAAAAGGAACACGAACAACTGATTTATTTTTTCTCAAAAAAAAAAAAGTAAAAGTAGCGAAAAACATTAAAAAAAAGGTCAGAAAAATGGGGACGGGGATGGGGATGGGTGGGGGGAAGATAAGGGCAAGAGGGAATACTGAAAGAGAAAGTAGTAGAAAAAAAGCCAAACAAAACAAAAAACAAAAACCACTAAATAGAGCCGTCTCCTGTCTCCCCGGGAGAATGACAGAGGAATGACGGATAAGGAAGAGGAATGCAGTGGAAAATGATGAGGGGGGGTGGGGAAGGATCGGGGGTGGGGGGGGGGGGGGCGGGGGGTTGTATGCAGGAGACACAAGAAGGAAAGGACATTAAGCTATAAAATGTCGACTGGTTTATAATAATAACCCCCCCCCCAACTACTACCCCCCCCCCCCCCCCCCCCCCCCCCCCCCAGCCTGTCCGTTGGAGGAACTGGGAACTTGAAGCAATGCGATAATGTTTCATCCTCCACCACCCTCTGTCTCTCCTCCACCCCCCCCCTCCCCCCCTTCCCCCCCCCCCCCCCCCCTCGCCCCCCACTCCCTCTGTCCCTCGCCACGGTCCACTGAGCTATCGGGAAGCCCCCTGCACGCGCGCACTGAGACTCCGCGGAGGTGGTTGGGGGTGAGGAGAGGACATCGATAGTGGGAGGTCGGTGATGGTGGTGGGAGAGAATTCATTTTTAATAGCACGGAAAGAAAGAACAAGAAAAAAAAGGAGAAAATGGAGGGAAAATGAAAAAAAAGAAAAGAAAAACGAAAAAAAAAAAAGACAGACAGAAAGAAATGACAAAAAGGAAGAAAAGACAGAAAAAGAAAACAAAGAAAAAACAGAGAAAGAAAGAAGACAAAGAAAAATTAAAAAGAATCGAAACGAGAAGAAACGAAGGAACAGCAGAGAACCAAGAAAAATAAGAAGTGAATTAAACATTAAAAAGAAGCAAGCATGCAAGTGGGGGGGGGGTGGGGTGGGGGGGGGGGGGGAAGCGAGACGGGAGGAATGTTGTTGTTGTGTTGTTGTTGTTGTTGTCGTACCCGGCTAAAAGACTCCAGGGATCATCCGAACAGCCGAAGTACTTGAACACTATGGTACAAATGCATCAGCTGGGATGAGAACATGACGTGTGTGACCGTTTTTGATTACCCGCCCCACGTGGGCAGCCACACTCCGACTTCGGGGGATTTTGGAGACTGATAATGTTATGCTAGGAGCTTGTCACAACTGAAGACGATCCCCGCAGATCTATGCAGAGCATAGCAAACATTTGGATGTAGCCTTGGTGTTCTAGCCTATGTCAACTGGTCTGACACAGCCTTAAGCCAAGGCGGACGGGAGGAAGGATTCCAGGAAGACTGGAGACAGTATTGGTTGAATCATTGTACTGTTGGTTGGTTTGACTGGTTGAGT
>JAFLJL010001662.1:17500-20000 GCA_018398815.1 Conus ventricosus | reverse complement strand
ATCATTCTTCATCTTCATTGAGGTATGGCAGGACTTTAAACCCACGCATCATTCTTCACCTTCATTGAGGATGGGCAGGACATTTAAACCCACACATCATTGCTTCATCTTCTTGAGGTATGGGCAGGACTTTTAAACCCACGCATCATTGTTCATCTTCATTGAGGTGTGGGCAGGACATTTTAAACCCACGCATCATTCTTCACTTCATTGAGGTATGGGCAGGACATTTAAACCCACGATCATTCTTCATCTTCATTGAGGTATGGGCAGGACATTTAAACCCACACATCATTCTTCATCTTCATTGAGGTATGGGCAGGACATTTAAACCCACGCATCATTGTTCTCTCTTGAATCACGGGCGGCCAGCTTCATATCCTTGCATATACTTTCCTTACCATTTCGATGATATGGATGGGCAGGACCATTTACATGCGAGCATCATTGTTTTCTTCCTTTGAAGAACGGGCGGGGACATTTCAACTTGCGCATCGTTCTTCCTGTCATTGTGGTTTGGCAGAGACTTTCAGTCTGTGCATCAGTTTTCTGTTTTACTTGAAGTAAGGGCAGGAGATTTCAGTCTCATGTGTCTTCCTCTCCTCTTGTATTAAAATATCTGGACAGGTCAGTGCAGTTATGTCCTGTTCACCCCCCCCCCTTATGCCCCCCCCCCCCTCCGGGGGGGGGGGGGTCTTTTGTACTAATAGTCCCCCCTCCTTCTGGACATTCTGTGCTAGTAACGTCCCCCTTTCTTTCGCGCTCTCTGTAACTCTGTCTCCTCCTTTGCTGTACTGTCGTCTACTGTCCTTTCTGTCTACCATATCTTTTATCTATCCTTTTCTACAACTTCTTCCCACAAATTTCTGCACTCAACGAAGTCGGAGTAAACTGACTATACTCTCGAGTATAGTGTGAGTGTCCCAACTGGGTAACACGAGTTTTACACGCTACCAGATACTGGAACGCTGAGGAGGAGGAGGAGGAAGGAAGAAGAAGAAGAAGAAGAAGAAGAAGAGGAGAAGAGAAGAGGAAGAAGAAGCTAGAAGAGGAGGGAGGAGGAAGAGAATGCCTCATTTTCCCCTCCCATTGAAGTATGGGCAGGACATTTCAATCGATGCATCACTCATCCTCTCCCATTGAAGTATGGGCAGGACATTTCAATCGATGCATCACTCATCCTCTCCATTGAAGTATGGGCAGGACATTTCAATCCAACGATCACCATTCCTTCCATTGAGTATGGGCAGAACATTTCAATGGAAGCAACAACTCCCAAAGGAACACAAATGAGCGTACAAATACTGTGCCATTGAAGCTATGGGCACCGCATGTTCAAGGAATTTAGATAGAGGGAAGGACACAATCGAGATCATATTCATTGAAGTACAGGCAGGACATTAAAACACACATGAAGCAGGGGAGAAAAAAAAATGCATAATAGCAGGACATTTCAATGCGAATCAACCTAGAGATCAGAATTTAAATGAAATCTCCCATTGAAGTAGGGGGCTTTTTCCAACGTAACATTTTCAGGAGGGGAAGAAGACACAAAAGAAAAAAGAAAAAGGAAAAAAAGAGGTACAAGAAGGAGTGAAACTATCAAAGGACGATGACAAAAAATTGGATCAGGGAGAAAGGTGGAGGAGAGGGTCAAAGAGGAAGGGAAGGGACATAAAACGAAAACAATGTGGAAAAAAATGATAAACAATTACAAGCGTCAACCTAGAGATAAATGATAAAAGAAATGGTAATAGTGTTTTTTTAAAGCTTAACAATTCAGGAAGTGAGGAAGTAAAAAAAAAAAAATGTAAAACAGGTTAAAAAAAGGGGGAGAGAACCTGGAGTGAAGACTTTATAACAGACGATGGAGATTGGAAGGCAAAGCGGAGAGAGAAGGGGGGGGGGGGGGGGGGGGGGGGTAGGCGTAGAGGAAGGGTCAGAACGTGAAAAACAATTGTTTGGAAATGCAATTTTCTCTACATTACGAAGCCTCTCAACAGCGAGGATGCATTTGTTTGTTTATTTGTTTGTTTATTTTTACTTATTCATTTATTCATTGTGGGGGGAAAGAAACACAAGGAAAAATAAAGAAATCTGACTCAGAACAAGTTTAGTGTCTCGCTCGAGAAAAACACGAAATGAGAGAGAGAGAGAGAGACGAGAGAGAGAGAGAGAGAGAGGAGAGAGAGGAGAGAGAGAGAGAGGAATCGTTCACTGCATAGTGTTGACGGCATAAGTGTGTCTGGCCGGCGGAGAGAGAGAGAGAGAGAGAGAGAGAGAGAGAGAGAGGAGAGAGAGAGAGAGAGAGAGAGAGAGAGAGAGGAATCGTTCACTGCATAGTATTGACGGCATTAGTGTGTCTGGCCAGGCGGGGAGGGGAGAGAGAGAGAGAGAGAGAGAGAGAGAGAGAGAGAGGAGAGGAGAGAGGAGAGAGAGAGAGAGAGAGGAGAGATCGTTCACTGCATAGTATTGACGCATTAGTGTGTCTGGCCAGCCG
>JAFLJL010001662.1:0-15000 GCA_018398815.1 Conus ventricosus | reverse complement strand
CACAAACTACTCTGCATTCCAGTCACAAACTCTACTCTGCATTCCAGTCACAAACTCTACTCTGCATGCCAGTCCAAACTACATCTCAAATACACTGCATCAGTCACAAACTCTACGCTGCATTCCAGTCACAAACTCTACACTGCATTCCTGTCACAAACTCTACTCTGCATGCCAGTCACAAACTCTACACTGCATTCCAGTCACAAACTCTACACTGCATTCCAGTCACAAACTCTACACTGCATGCCAGTCACAAACTCTACACTGCATGCAGAAACATGAAAGGAAGACTGCATGGGACGAGAGAGAGGGGGAGAGAGAGAGAGAGGGGGGGGGGGAAGAGAGAGAGAGGAGAGAGAGGAGAGAGAGAAGAGAGAGAGAGAGAGAGAGAGAAGAGAGAGAGAAGAGAGAGAAAACAGACAGACAGACACACAGACAGAGAGAGAGAGAGAGAGAGAGAGAGAGAGAGAGAGGAGAGACAGACAGAGACAGACAGAGACAGACAGACCACAGAGACAGAGACAGACAGACAGACAGACAGACAGAGACAGACAGACAGGAGGAAGGAAGGTCGTCATCGACGACGACGACGACGAGATGAAGAAGGAGAACAAAAATCTGAATGTAAAAAGGAAAAGAGGAATGAAATAAAGAAAAAGAAAACACCGGAGGAGAGAACAGAGAATGACCAAGGAGAGAGGAGAGGGAGAGAGGAGAGAGAGCGAGAGAGAGAGAGAGAGGAGAGAGATGAGAGAGAGAGAGAGAGAGAGAGAGAGAGACAGAGAGAGACAGAGACAGAGAGAGACAGAGAGATAGAAAGTAGACGTTTGAGGAGAGTGGACAACACGGCAGGAGAACAATTAGCTGTCAGTGCAATTGTCTGTAATTGTGAAACCTGACAAGCAGAGACAACATTTTATTCATTTCGTTTTGTTTATACACTTAGGCTATTCATTCATTCATTCATTCATACATTTTTTTTAACTAATTGCTTCTTCGCGAGGGGCAAATACAATAGAAAATAAAAGTAATTGGTAAAGAGCAATTTCAGAATGATCTGGGAATAAAGAAGAGGGGAAAGGAAGGACTTCGCAGAAAACACAGAGAAGAGGGATGGAAAGCGATTGAAAGAACCAGAAGTTTAGAATGGAGGAGAAGGATGAGGAGGAGGAGGAGGAGGAGGAGGAGGAGTGAGAGGAGAGAGAGAGAGAGAGAGAGAGAGAGAGAGAGGAGAGGAGAGGAGAGAGGAGAGAGAGAGAGAGAGAGAGAGAGAGACACACACACACACACACACACACACACACACACACACACACAGAGAAAGACAGACAGACACACACACACACACAGTGTGTGTGTGTGTGTGTGTGTGTGTGTGTGTGTGTGTGTGTGTGTGTGTGTGTGTGTGTGTGATTGTTTTTTTGTTTGTTTTTTCATTTCGCCCCGAAAGACAATGCTTTTCAGGTGTCTGTGTTTGTCCTTTCTTCCTTTTTTTGTACCGTTTAGAAGAAAACCTTTTGGTAGCCACCCTACTTCTTCTTCACGGCTGAACGGATCTTTCACCACACCAAGCTTTTTTCGTTTTTTTTTTTTCTTTAAAAAAAAACAAACTTTCCTACCACACCAAGAGAAGACCAAGACCGGCCGTTGTCTCTACCCATCGCAAGAAGTCAAGAAGTTTGACATAATTCGGCGAACTACGTAGCCCGACATATATAGATTACTATTTTAGAATCAAATAAAAATAAACGTTTAAACAATCGAGGTCCAAATTTGACGTCTTCTTGTGTATATACACGTCGTTTTCGATTCAAACCAAGTGAATGTTTGTCCTTAATAAGGATATCTTGTCGCATGACATTCAGCCATTATTTTCCCCATACACACCAAAACCAGTAACATTTCGATTGGTATGAAGAGCTGTCGGAAGTTTTACCTCAGTGAATAGGACGAGCGTGCGGTGCTTGTGAATGTACTGGCTTTCGGTTAGTGGATCTGGACCCGTCGGTGAGACGTGGTATGCTGTTTGACAGGCTCTCCATTTGTGACAGCCGGACCAGTCGGTGAGATTCAGTATGCTGTTTGCACTGGCTTTCCAATTCGTAGAATCTGAGCAGTCAGAGAGGCGCAATACGCTTGTTGACCGGCTTTGCAATGGTAGCTTTGGACCGGTGATTTGGGGGTGTAGTCTGAGAGACCGGCAGATAAATAGGGTGATTTGGGGTGTGTAGTCTGAGAGACCGGCAGATAAATACGGTGATTTGAGGTGTGTAGTCTAAGAGACCGGCAGATAAGTACGGTGATTTGGGGTGTGTAGTCTGAGAGACCGGCAGATAAATACGGTGATTTTGGGGTGTGTAAATCTAAGAGACCGGCAGATAAATACGGTGATTTGGGGTGTGTAGTCTGAGAGACCGGCAGATAAATACGGTGATTTGGGGTGTGTAGTCTAAGAGACCGGCAGATAAATAACGGTGATTTGGGGTGTGTAGTCTAAGAGACCGGCAGATAAATACGGTGATTTGGGGTGTGTAGTCTAAGAGACCGGCAGATAAATACGGTGATTTGGGGTGTGTAGTCTAAGAGACCGGCAGATAAATACGGTGATTTGGGGTGTGTAGTCTAAGAGACCTGCAGATAAATACGGTGATTTGGGGTGTGTAGTCTAAGAGACCGGCAGATAAATACGGTGATTTGGGGGTGTAGTCTAAGAGACCGGCAGATAAATACGGTGATTTGGGGTGTGTAGTCTAAGAGACCGGCAGATAAATACGGTGATTTGGGGTGTGTAGTCTAAGAGACCGGCAGATAAATACGGTGATTTGGGTGTGTAGTCTAAGAGACCGGCAGATAAATACGGTGATTTGGGGTGTGTAGTCTAAGAGACCGGCAGATAAATACGGTGATTTGGGGTGTGTAGTCTGAGAGACCGGCAGATAAATACGGTGATTTGGGGTGTGTAGTCTAAGAGACCGGCAGATAAATACGGTGATTTGGGGTGTGTAGTCTAAGAGACCGGCAGATAAATCCGGTGATTTGGGGTGTGTAGTCTAAGAGACCGGCAGAAAAAATACGGTGATTTGGGGTGTGTAGTCTAAGAGACCGGCAGATAAATACAGTGATTTGGGGTGTGTAGTCTGAGAGACCGGCAGATAAATACGGTGATTTGGGGTGTGTAGTCTGAGAGACCGGCAGATAAATACGGTGATTTGGGGTGTGTAGTCTAAGAGACCGGCATATAAATATGGTGATTTGGGGTGTGTAGTCTAAGAGACCGGCAGATAAATACGGTGATTGGGGTGTGTAGTCTAAGAGACCGGCAGATAAATACGGTGATTTGGGGTGTGTAGTCTGAGAGACCGGCAGATAAATACGGTGATTTGGGGTGTGTAGTCTGAGAGACCGGCAGATAAATACGGTGATTTGGGGTGTGTAGTCTGAGAGACCGGCAGATAAATACGGTGATTTGGGGGTGTAGTCTGAGAGACCGGCAGATAAATACGGTGATTTGGGGGGGTGTGTAGTCTGAGAGACCGGCAGATAAATACGGGTTTGGATTTGTGAGGTGGTGTTGTAGTCTAAGAGACCGGCAGATAAATACGGTGATTTGGGGGGTGTAGTCTAAGAGACCGGCAGATAAATACGGTGATTTGGGGTGTGTAGTCTAAGAGACCGGCAGATAATTACGGTGATTTGGGGGGTGTAGTCTAAGAGACCGGGAGATAAATACGGTGATTTGGGGGGTGTAGTCTAAAGAGACCAGCAGATGTAGTCTGAGAGACCGGCAGATAAATACGGTGATTTGGGGGGTGAAAGTCTAAGAGACCGGCAGATAAATACGGTGATTTTGGGGGGTGTAGTCTAAGAGACCGGCAGATAAATACGGTGATTTGGGGGGTGTAGTCTAAGAGACCGGCAGATAAATACGGTTGATTTGGGGGGTGTAGTCTGAGAGACCAGCAGATAAATACGGTGATTTGGGGGGTGTAGTCTGAGAGACCGGCAGATAAATCCGGTGATTTGGGGGGTGTAGTCTGAGAGACCGGCAGATAAATACGGTGATTTGGGGGTTGTAGTCTGAGAGACCGGCAGATAAATGTTTCTGAGTTCCAATCACTTGTGGGAGTGCACTTTTACGGCTTGAAAAACCTCTCTGTCCACCCAGCAATAAAGGATAAGGCGGCGGAAGGAGAGAGACGGGCATCGTCTCCCATTGTGCCGTGCCGTTGACACGGCGAGTGTTTAGCAGTTCCCTGCCCCTAAAGCCATGAGGTGGTGGGGATTTAAACCTTGTAACCTTTCAACTCACTAACGGGCTATCTAGGGTTAAAATTTGACAGCAATGCGTGATGTGTTCGCTAGATGGGACGTTAACCTTATAATCTTTAAACTCTGTCACTGATTTTCCAGTGTTTAAAATCAAACCAGTGAGTCGTGGTGTGTTCGCCACCTGACTTTCCAGCGTCAGAAGGGAGCAGTGATTCGTCACGTGTTTTCTAACTGGCTTTCCGGAGCTAGAGATTGGAGCAATGATTTGTGATGCATTCTCTCATGGCTTTCTGGTGTTAAAATTAGAGTAGTATTATCTTTCGTACCTAACTTCCGGTGCTAGAATAGGACCAATGATTCGTGATGTGTTCTCTAAATGACTTTCTGGTTTTCAAAGGCATTTGCAACAAGTCCGCCAGCTAACATGCGCAGAATTTGACAAGTGATTGCTCGTTCTTCATTTTCGTTGTCCTGAATGTTTGTTTTATCTTGCCTGAAGAAGACCTAAAGAGGTCGAAACGCGTCGTGTTTTGTTTTGTGATTCGTTTGTCCATGTGACTGGCGGATTTATTTTAAATACATTTTAAGATTTGTTTCAGTGTCCGCCTGTGGTCAACTCACTTTGCATGTGGCTTTCTGGTGTTAAGACTAGAGCAGTTATTTGTGATGGGTCTTTTACCTAACTTCCCGCTGTTAGAATAGGACCATCGATCCGTGATGCGTTCTCTAACTAGCTTTCTGGTGTAAAGACTAGAGCAGTTATTTTGTGATGTGTCTTCTACCTAATTTCCCGGTGTTAGGATAGGACCATTGATCCGTGATGCGTTCTCTAACTAGATTTCCGGTGTTAAGATTGGAGCAATTATTAATTTTGTGATGTGTTCCCCACCTAATTTCCCGGTGTTAGGATAGGGCCATCGATCGTGATGCGTTCTCAAACTGGCTTTCCACGGTCAGATTTTGGACCAACGATTCTAGTGTTCTCTAACTAGCTTTCGAGTGGTAAACCTGGTGAACCTGTCCGTGAGAGGAGACGTGTTATTTCACACCGGCTTTCCCTGGTTATGATTGGCCCGCTCTGAGATTTGGTGTGTTCTTCTGTCGGCTTCCTTCGGCTCCTGTTTGGCGTGTTGTGATTGGCCTAGTGGTCGATTGCTGTTCATTTCGGTTACGTGACAGCGGCCAAGCCTTCGTCCCTGTCTTGGAGTAGCGCGGGTGTCTGGTGGCTTGTTGTCTGCTGGGATCATCATCATTGGCACGAGGAGATTGCCCTGGCTATTAGAGGGAGGATTTGAATAGCGCGTGGTTCAGGGATGTAGGGTGTAGCTGTTGAGGGGGGGTGGTGGTGGTGGTGGTGTGGTGGAGGAGGAGAATAGGTGGTTGTCGTTCGTGAGTCAGGGTGTTTTAGTTTAATTTGTTTATGTTGTCTCTGTCCCTCGTCTCTTTGCCTTCCTACATTCTCACTTCTGTCCTTTAAATACACACGATTCAGCGCGCGCGCATGTACGCGCACGCACGCACGCACACACGCACGCACGCACGCACGCACCACGCACGCACGCACGCACGCACGCACACACACACACACTCACTTTCTCTCTCTCTTTCTCTCTCTTCTGTCTGTCTGTCTGTCTCTGTCTCTGTCTTCTCTTTGTCTCTCTTTTGTCTCTCTCTCTCTCTCTCTTCTCTTCTCTCTCTCTCTCTCTCTACTCTCTCTCTCTCTCTGTGTCTCTTACTCCTCTCCCCATCCCCTCCATCTGTTTGCCTTTGCCTTTTCGATGTCCATCGCTCGATTTTAATCAAAATGCATGCGTCATTTTGTGTGTGTGTGTGTGTGTGTGTGTGTGGTGTGTGTGTGTGTGTGTGTGTGTGTTGTTGTTATTCCATTCCATTCCCTCCATCGTCATTCATTGCCACAACAGTACAGTTTGGTGGCAAATTACAGTCAAACACTCCGTGGCGAAGTACTCTGAACTGTTAGTCACCTTACGTTTTGTGTGTGTGTGTTTTATTATTATTTTATTATTATTATTATTATATTATTATTATTATTATTATTATTATTATGTTGTTTGTTACTATAGTCACTGTCGTGCCCCTACTGGTAGTTCAAACGCTGGAACACAGAAGTCGTCTAAGAGCAGTAACATTTTGGGGGAGATGGAAGTAAGGGTGGATGGGGGGGGGGGGGGGGGGGGGGGGGGGGGGGGGGAGGGGGGGGGGCGAGAGGGGGGGGGGGGACGGACTCAGCGTCTAGGTGTCATTTTCTTTCTTCTGGAAAATGCGAGCGTGGGAGAGCCAAAGGAAAGGGATCTGAGCGACGATGACAAGAAGCTGGTGATGGTTACGGTAAAATAGCGAAGGCGGGATGGAGGGGAACGTGGCGGAAGGGTTTCGGATGTCTGAGGGTGTGGTCTCCAAGGTTCTGAAACGATGTGGCCACTTTGGATCAGAGGAAAACGAGGGCCAAAAACCGGACCCATCTCCATCCATGTCGCCGTGTCTTTGTGTCGCCACGTCTGTGTGATGGGTGAGGATCTATTTAGGATTAGGGGTAGTGGTTAGAAGGATGTTAGAATTAGGACATATAGATACGATGACATGATTATAGACGTGAGTGAAGATGAAGATCCGTTTGACATGTAGACACGGTGATGTATAGGCACGGTGACATATAGACAAGATAATGTATAGACATGGTGAGATGTAGACCCATTTACATATAGGAACGGTGATATATAGACATTGTGACGTATACACACGGTGAGATACAGACATTGTGAGTATCGACACGGTGAGATATAGACAGTTGACATTGGAGAATGGTGACATATAGACATTGTGACGTATAGGGTGAGATATAGACATTGTGACGTATAGACACGGTAGATATAGACATGTGACGTATAGAACATGTGACATATGACACGGTGAGATATGGACATTGTACATATAGACACGGTGAGATATAGACATGTGACATATAGACACGGTGAGATATAGACATTGTGACGTATAGACACGGTGGATATAGACATTGTGACGTATAGACACGGTGAGATATAGACATTGTGACGTATAGACACGGTTAGATATAGACCCGTTGACATTGGAGACACGGTGATAATAGACACGGTGACGCGTAGACATGGTTAGATGTTGACACGCTGATATAATGTCGTGTGTGGGGGGTGGCGGTGTGTGTGTGTGTGTGTGTGGGGGGGGGGGGATTAAGGTGGGAGGGGGGGGGATGTGCTTTGCATCTGTTTAGGCTTGCTTTGTGACCCATTGTTTTGATCCTTTTTCCCAATATTGTGCAATTTAATGGAAACTTTTATTTTTCTTGTATTGTAAAGGCTCTGAGAGACGAGTCTTCTTCACAAGAGCGTATATAAGCTGATTTATATTATATATAGAGACACGTGGTATATAGACACGGTGATATAGAGACACTGTGCTATATAGACACGGTGATATACAGACACTGTGCTAAGAGACACGGTGATATAGGGACACTGTGTATAGAGACACGGTGATATAGGGACACTGTGCTATAGAGACACGGTGTTACAGACACGTGTATAGAGACACGGTGATATACAGACACTGTGCTACATAGACACGGTGATATACAGACACTGTGCTATATAGACACGGTGATTACAGACACTGTGCTATATAGCACGGTGAATACAGACACTGTGTACATAGGAACGGTGGTATACAGACATGTGCTATAGAGACACGGTGATATACAGGCATGGCATATAGACGGTGAGTACAGACACTGTGACTACAGACACGGTGATACAGACACTGTGCTACATGACACGGTGAGACAGACCCGTTGACATACAGGAACGGTGGTAGTAGAATGATGACACAGACATGGTGACGTCATACACAGGTGCATAAAGACGTGTGACGTACAGACTCACGGTGACGTACAGACTCACGGTGACGTACAGACACACGATGACGACAGACACACGGTGACGTACAGACACACGGTGACGTACAGACTCACGGTGACACATAAAGACGCGACATTTATGGACACGCCGACATGTGCATTCTCCCCGTCAAATTGAGTCTGCGGTCTCAATTCTCACATCACTGACGGCGCTGATTGGACAGTTGTACAGGGGTGTTGGTGCGGATCACAGAGACTAGAGACATCACTGGTGATTGGACAGTGTACAGGGGTGTTGGTGGGGTCACAGAGACTAAGAGACATCACTGGTGATTGGACAATGTACAGGGGTGTTGGTGCGGGTCACAGAGACTAAGAGACATCACTGGTGATTGGACAATGTACAGGGTGTTGGTGCGGGTCACGAGACTAAGAGACATCCTGGTGATTGGACCGCTGTGACTGGTTTGATTTGTTCTGGTGTTAGGCACTCAAGGTCTGACCAGCGCATGGGCTAACGCCAAGGTCAGACATCTGCTAAGTCGTAGCCACGAGACCCTCTTCTTCAATTGTCTCATCTTAGTTGTTAATTCATGTATCCATCAGCTTCAAATAATGCATAGCGTGGTCTCAAAACTTAGCGGATGTGGTGTAGCGTATGTGGACTAGTCCGCACGCAGTGACGCCTCCTTGATGAAACTGAAACTGAAACCGATTTGTTCAGACGGGACCGGGCAGAGAAAAGGTCTGTTCGAAGGATTTGGGTCGAAGAATTGTCCACAATGAAGATCGCGATCACGGAAGTGACCACAAAGCGCGGGAGAAAATGGTGTCGGTAAGACTGCAACTGGACTGTGTGAGTGATCATTGGGAACCCATCTTGTTCAGGGGTGAAGTGAGCATTGATCTGAAGAGCATCAGCGGGAGTAAGTGCGGCGGCGACAGTGCTCTGGAAGAATGGCGGCCAGAGGGCACGGATGCTACTGGTGTGGTGCACCAGCGTGCGATCTGAAAGTCAAGGTGTTGAGCTGCGCTTTCGTTGCTCTTTTTGCTTTGGGTGACCTGACCTTGCCTTCCCGAAGGGAAGAATGAACTCTACGATGTACATACGAGTGCTACAAGATTTATATATATATATATATATATATATATATATATATATATATATATATATATATATATAGATATATATATATATATATATATATGATGCTGAACAATTAGTGTATATTATATTATTTATATATATATATATATTACTATATATATATATACCACTTTAAATAGGATTTTAACATGGAAAAATATAAAAACCTACAAGCTGTTTCAGGCTAAAACAACTCTCCTCAGGGTATACCTGAGGAGAGCGTTTTAGCTTGAAACAAGTTTGAGGTTTTAAATTTTTGCCATTTTAAAATCTATTTTAATCTGGTATGTCGCTCCCTACATGTTGAGCACTTTTAACGTTCGAGTGGCTTTTAACTGATTATTATATATATTATATATATAATAACATGTATAATAGTCATCTGTTCAGTGATTTTTCATACGAGGAAAAATCTCCTCAAAGAATCGAAGATGAGTCTCGTTTACTGTTGTGTGAACACAACGCAGTCACTCGATCTCAAACAATGGGAAATGTCTGGGTAGTTTTTGTGTGTGTGTGTGTGTGGGGGGGGGGGGGGTGAGGGGGGGGAGGGTGAAATAGTCACATGTATTGCATTGCCTCCCTTTGAGACTTGAAGGAAGATGAACTCGTCGCTTGGAACAGGGGCCTGTGGCTTGTTTAGAAAATGCGTTCACTCTCTGACCACGACCTGTATGGCTTGTTCTGAATCCAAAGAGCCACCCGACCCAGTATTAAAGCGTAGGCACTTCAGATATGTTGAGGGAAAATAGTTTGAACTTAGTAATGCCGCCGTCTTGAGAGTTTCTCAGACCCTGCGTTTGGGCGAAGTGATAGTTGTAGTAGTAGTAGTGGTGGTAGTGTTGGTAGTAGTAGTAGTAGTTAGTAGTAGCAGTAGTAGTAGTAGTTGTGGTAGTAGTAGTAGTAGAAGCAGCAGCAACAGCAACAACAATAACAACAGTAGGGACTGGCAAAAGCTACCCAAAGTCCACGCGACGTCCTGTCCAGCTTGGTTTTCGTTCAGTGTTGAAGTCAGTGCATTTTCCTTCTGTCTGCTATAGTCCGTGCATTTTCCTTCTGTCTGCTATAGTCAGTGCATTTTCCTTCTGTCTGCTATAGTCGTGCATTTTCCTTCTGTCTGCTATAGTCAGTGCATTTTCCTTCTGTCTGCTATAGTCGTGCATTTTCCTTCTGTCTGCTATAGTCCGTGCATTTTCCTTCTGTCTGCTATAGTCAGTGCATTTTCCTTCTGTCTGCTATAGTCGGTGCATTTTCCTTCTTTCTGCTAAATTTCCCTGGCTTTTGTTTCACCTGCTTTATCTTGGGTTTCCATTTTTTTTTTTTTTGGTTGGTCATGCGCGCGTGATACTTGTGGTGTGCGTGCACACGCCACGGGCTGTGCCGTCTTTCAAGTTTGATGAGGCACGTGATGGTGGGGAGGGGGGAGGGGAGGGGGAGGGAGAGGGGGTGAAGTGTTTGTGGTTACGTCAGTCCGCTCTATTTCTGTGCTGTTTATGAGACAGAGGACGGACCCGTCTGGGTCTCTTCCCATATATCAGGCACGACTTGATCAATACCCCCCCCCCCCCCACCCCCGGTCTGACTGCCACTAGGTAGATTGGGGAGGGGGTGGAGGAGGTTAAGGGGAGGGGGGAGGGGCATTGGTTGGGTAGGTGGGTGGGTGGATGGATTGTTGGTTGGTTGGCTGCTTCGTTCGTTCGTTGGTTTCGCTGAGATTTGTTGTTTCATGAATTCATTTGTTCAATCATTTATTTACCATCTACCCATTTAGTCACCCCCCCCCCCCCCCCCCCCCCCTTCTTTCTTCTTTTTCATGTCGTTCTTTCTTTCTATTTTCTTTCCGTTCGTTCAGAGTGAGGTGTGGTCACATTCATTTTGCGACCCAGTTGAGGAGATGTGTGACTGTTCTTTCTTCGTTGTTTTCATCGTCTTGAATGTTGCTGTCTTGCCTGAAGAAGATCAACGAGGTCGAAACGCGTTGTGTGTGTGTGGTTTTATTATATTATTTTTGTTTGTTTGTTTGTCTCTTTTTTTTGTTGTTGTTCGGCGGAACGATAAATCTTTTACGTTGTTTTCTTTTCGTTTGCTAGTGTTTGGATTATTTTTTTATTTTTATTTTTATTGTGGTTTACCTCCTCCACCCCCACCCCCACCCCCCACCCCCATTTTTCCCTTGCACATTGGTTGTTGTCAGTTCTTTTCTGTACATTGTGATTTCATTTGTTGGTTGTTGTCAGTTCTTTTCTGTACATTGTGATTTCATTTGTTGGTTGTTGTTGTCATTTCTTTTCTGTACATTGTGATTTCATTTGTTGTTGTTGTCAGTTCTTTTCTGTTACATTGTGATTTCATTTGTTGGTTGTTGTCAGTTCTTTTCTTACATTGTGATTTCATTTGTTGTTGTTGTCAGTTTTTTTCTGTACATTGTGATTTCATTTGTTGTTGTTGTCAGTTCTATTCTGTACATTGTGATTTCATTTGTTGGTTGTTGTCAGTTCTTTTCTGTACATTGTGATTTCATTTGTTGGTTGTTGTCAGTTCTTTTCTGTACATTGTGATTTCATTTGTTGGTTGTTGTCAACTCTTTTCTGTACATTGTGATTTCATTTGTTGGTTGTTGTCAGTTCTTTTCTGTACATTGTGATTTCATTTGTTGTTGTTGTTGTTTATTGGTTGAGACCCAGGTCTTGGCGCTCAAACCGACAGAGCTGTAAGAATCTGGTGAACAGGTCATGAGTGCAGTGTTTCGGTGACTCGTGAGAGAGAGAGAGAGAGGAGAGAGGAGAGAGAGAGAGAGAGAGAGAGAGAGAGAGAGATTCTTTTGTCGTACCTTCCCATCACTGTTCTTTCTGTCATTAGTTTGTGTTTCTTCTTAGATTCTCTCGACTGATCTCCCTTGTCGAACATTGATTTTTTGTGTGCCTCATCTTGTCATAACATTTTGAAATAAGTTGAACAGTTTTTTTTTTTATAATTTGCTTTCCAGTGTGTGTATGTCAGAGGGTTTAGAAATATAACTTCATTTTCGAAGTTTCTAGGTATTGTGTGCTGTGTGTGTTTGGAAGAGAGCGATAGGGTGTTTGGGTGTATTAAGGTGGGGGGGGGGAGAGAGAAAGAAGAGGATGGAGAGAGAGAGTGAGAGAGAGGAGAGATGAGAGGAGAGGAGAGGGGAGAGAGAGAGAAGAGAGAGAGAGAAAGAAGAAGATAGGGAGAGAGAGAAAAGAGAAAAGGGGAGAGAGAGAGAGGGGAGAGAGAGAGAAGAGAGAGAGGGGAGAGACAGACAGAGACAGACAGAGGCAGAGACGTATGGGAGGGGGGATACAAGGGCAGAGAGGCAGAAAGGATGGACAGCAGGTGTGAAGGAACGTATAACAAAAGAAAAGAAAAGAAAAGAAACGCTTTGCATGCCATGCATGGAGGTGATCCCGGGCCGCGCCCCCGACAGATGATGTCAACATGACGGCCATACAGCGGAGGGCGCCAGATGGCGATGGATTAGTAATGGTCCAGGCCGCAACAGATGTTTCGACCCATGGAGAGCTGTCAGGCGTGCTGTGCTCAGTAGGTAACACAGGAGAGAGAGAGAGAGGAGAGAGAGAGAGGAGAGGGAGGGAGAGAGAGAGAGAGAGAGAGAGAGAGAGAGATTACAATGGCCTGGGGCGTCCACCGAAGAAAGAAGGAACAGGTGTTCACTCCCACCTTATTTTCTTTCGTTCTTTTCTTTTCTTCTTTTCTTTCTTGCTTGCTTTCTTTCTTTCTTCTTTTTTCAAACTGGGTGCTGTTTTACATTTAAATCGGCAAATAGAAGCGAGGTCTTAAGTAACATTCTTTCTCTCTCTCTGTCTCTCTGTCTGTCTGTCTGTCTGTCTCTCTCTCTGTCTCTCTCTCTGCCTGTCTGTCTCTCTCTCTCTCTCTCTCTCTCTCTCTCCCCCCCTCTCCTTCCCCATGTCCTTAATTCAGATTTGGAACATCAGGAGTGGCAGTGGGTAAGTTTTGAATTTAATACAAAGCCACTGTTGATGACAGCGATTTGCTGTGTCCGTTTTGTAAAGAGTCTCTGGGGAAAATGAAATCCATTTTTGTTCTTTGCTGTCCAGCCCTAACGAATATTTGAGCTGACTTCATTCAGCCAAATATTATACAGACAGCCTTTTTCTGTATAAATTGACCATTTTTTTGTCATCAGCCTCAGCAGAAGTTGTTCGAAAGTTGTCCTTGTTTCAGTACAAGGCATTCAGATTTAGAGAAATTGCTACCTCTTGATGTTCTGAATTATTTGTGTGTTTGGTATGCTTTACAGTCATGAGCGTTCGTTTCAGATGATTATATTATGTTCACTCACACCTTCATGGGGGGCCGAGGCCTATATGAATAAAACCATCAGAATTTCTCTCTCTCTCTCTCTCTCTCTCTCTCTCTCTCTCTCTCTCTCTCTCACACACACACAGCCTCCCCCGCCTCCCCTATCTCCTTTATTTTCCCGCTACTCTAAATAATGTGTATGGTCAGTGATTAGTGGACCTCACAAGAGAGAACATTACTTCGCTAGTGGATGCGTAGGCCTGTTTCATGTTTATTTTGAGCCGCATATTCCAAGCATTAGATACTGTTGAAAACTATTACGTGTGAACGAAAGTCAAAAAAAAGAAAAAAAGATTGTCATTAAAAGCATAGGGGACGCTTTTATTTAAAGGTAGATTTCAACGCACATGGATTATGAATTTCTGTGAACTGTTGTTTAGAAACGGTTTTTTTTTGCTGGTGTGGCTGAAGGGGAGGGGGGGGGGGGGGGGGTTATGAAATATCAAAGGACTTTTAAGGAACGAATTTTGTCAATGTAATGTAATGTAAAAGGATATGTATTGAGCGCTTTACCTCCAAAAGCCCAAAGCGCATATTACAGAAAAACATGATAAGATACTAATTTTAATTCAAAGCGCGCGCGCACACACACCACACACACACACACACACACACACACACACACACCACACGAAAAACTCACTTACGCAGAGAGACATACGAGCGCGTCAACACCAGCAAACACGCGCACAGTGATAAGTCAAATGCTGATTGACAGCAGGTAGCAAAAAACTGACAAGATCACATGAGAGATTCTCTTTGTATAGTACATTCAAGTCGTCTTCATTTTTTTTATGAGAGTTATCTTCCGCTTGCGATAAGCAGCGTGTCAGTGGACGACTGGCATAGACAATGAGTCAGACCTGTGACAATACATGGCATAGACAATGAGTCAGACCTGTGACAATACATGGCATAGACAATGAGTCAGACCTGTGACAATTCCATGGCATAGACAATGAGTCAGACCTGTGACAATACATGGCATAGACAATGAGCCAGACCTGTGACAATTACATGGCATAGACAATGAGTCACACCTGTGACACTACATGGCATAGACTCTGAGTCACACTGTGACAATACATGGCAATCGTTGTAAAAAGCACCCAGACAAGAGTTTATCGTGTTCCAAGATGTAAGAAGAAAAAAAAAAGGGAGGAGAAGATGCCTGTTTTTGCTGTGTTGCTCTGCTGTTAATGACATAAGACAGGGATAGGTCCCTCGTCACTTTGACGGGCGTTCCTTCTGTCCTTCCTCAGTTTTGCGGTTTTTTCCCCCCTCCTTTTCTTTTTTTGTTTTTTGT
>JAFLJL010001661.1:0-33625 GCA_018398815.1 Conus ventricosus | reverse complement strand
AGCACATCAATGCATATCTGTTAACATCAGTTGATAATAATAATAATAATAATACTATAGCATCAAACTCCACTTATATGCTCTTTCTCTACCTCTCTCACACACTCATTCACACACACACACACACAAAATCTCGTAACTCCCTCTCTCTCACACACAAACTCACTCACACACAAACTTGCTCCCTCTCTGCCCCCTCACATCACCTTCCCCCATCTTTCTGTCCCTCTTGGTCTCTTTTGTTCTTTTTCTTTCACCTTTCCTCCACCAGCTGCCACCTTCTCCCCCCACCCCGCTCCAGAGGTGATAGGAGTGCTACCCTCCTCACCTATCCCTCTTCAGGTGTGAAGAAAGGGCTGGACTTATTTTTCTCAACTTGTGTGTGCGCGTGTGCGTGCGCGCGCGCGTGTGCGTGTGTGTGTGCACGTGTGTGTGTGTGTGTGTGTGTGTGTGTGTGTGTGTGTGTGTGTGTGTGTGTGTGTGTGTGTGTGTGTGTAATGGATAAACAGCAGCACAGAGAGGATGAACTGTACAAAATAATCTAAATTTCTTTTAAGTAGAGAAATGAATGTAAAGTATTGTTTTAGCTTCCAGGACAGGCGCCCAAAGCATCAAAATCAAGAATTTCATTCCCCTCTCCTCCTCCCAACTCTCCAGGCACCCCAGCAGGGTGTTGCCCTTTCACCCCACCAGGGGCCTAGGCAGCCTCTGGATCTCGGCCTATTTACAGAAGATTTTACCATGAGAGAGTTCCCTAACCTGTTCATGTTCTTACCCGCAACCTTGATGTAGCCCCCATGGTTAGCCAGGCTTGCCAACTGGAAAATCGAAAATGGTGGCTAAACCAAACACTGACATCACAGTGATGTTAAAAAAACTGAGCCAAGCTTAAACTGGAGCTGAATAGATAAATGCTTATCATTTTTTTCCTTCTGACAAAAAAAGTCCCTCTGACACCATTTGCTGTTCCACTGAAAAAAAAAAAAAAAAGCAGATAAACCGAGAGTCCCCAGCCTGAAAACCATGCACAAATTAGGATGATAACACTTAAAAGCAAGTCATCAATTAAAACTGATTTGAAACAAAGACTATCATCAACTTCAAGCACATTTGAATAAGTTCAAAATGAAAAATAATATTTAAATCAGGCGGAATGTCCGGGAACAAGGTCTTTATGGAACCTGCAGTAAACTGTTAGCATACCTTTCACTGTACATTCACACATGACACGATGATGTTGAACACTAAGGGGTTTATTTTATGGCATGTACCACATAGCCTCTTCACTCATTTAAAAGATAAAACTCCCTGACTTTTTCCCTGACCAAAATTCTACTGTCACTTGAAAATGGCGTAAGAAGCTGAAACAACAAAATGCCTTCTTTTAGAAATAGAGTTTGTTTCTTACCGCCAATGACATTGACAAACAAAGCACATGACGTGTCTTGTCATGTGCTTTGTTTGTCAATGTCATTGGCGGTAAGAAACAAACTCTATTTCTAAATTTTACTTCGTTCGCCGCCATCAGTCACTCCATTTTGAAAATGTCTTCTGTTCATGAAATTGTCACCCAAATCACAATGCTCCTAAGACAAAGGGTGGTATCCTTCACAGCACAATCAGAATACATAGGTTTCTTACACCTCATTTCCCTGCGTTTGGTGTGGTCAAACTTTTCACATAGAAGTAAAATGAAGCCTTTCTATACCTGGTCTTGATCATATTGGTCCTGAGTTCTTTGAATTTAAAAAAATAGACAAAAAATATTAAAAAAAACCCTACATAGACATATACATGCACACATGTCCTCATAAATACACACACGGATCTCATGTTTGTGTGCATGACTGAAAATCATCCACAATGCAACAAACCTAATCAGCTCTAAGATACATCCATTGTCCATTTGTAATAATAGAATAGGATTCAGAATATAATGCATGTGATCTGTATGCTTTTTCAAAGAAAACAGACATGTCTGATCCATTTACATGTAGAGTCTGATCATTAAAAAACTTCAGAACTAAAAAAAAACTCTACTATCACAGCTTGAGAAATCAGGAGTGGTGGCACCAGCAATTTCACACAATAGAAACACAACTAGAACATAAAATCTGAGTAATTACTGCATACACAGACAACTGTTTACCAAAAGGCATGCTTAAAAAAAGTACTAATACTCATATAAAAGACGAGTAACTTGGAACATTCTCCCCATAAAGATTAAAAACTACTTTAACTTATACTTATACATGTGTGCACCCATTCACAAATTTCACATGTGCGCACCCACCCACAAATCTAAGTACTAGTATAACTACATATTTCACCAACATGTTTAAATATGTTCACATTAACACAGTGCAAGCAAGAGGCATGCACCTTCAGATCTGCATAAAACCACTGCAATGGCAAGACGCATGTACCTTCAGATCTGTATAAAACCACTGCAATGGCAAGATGCATGTACCTTCAGATCTGTATAAAACCACTGCACTGGCAAGACGCATGTACCTTCAGATCTGTATAAAACCACTGCACTGGCAAGAGGTATGTACCTTCAGATCTGTATAAAACCACTGCACTGGCAAGACGCATGTACCTTCAGATCTGTATAAAACCACTGCACTGGCAAGACGCATGTACCTTCAGATCTGTATAAAACCACTGCACTGGCAAGACGCATGTACCTTCAGATCTGTATAAAACCACTGCACTGGCAAGACGCATGTACCTTCAGATCTGTATAAAACCACTGCACTGGCAAGACGCATGTACCTTCAGATCTGTATAAAATCACTTAGATGTATGCATATCTTTACTGAATACTTATCAGCAGCACATATTGTCAGTGTACTACACACAAAACACAGATATACAGAAAATAACACAGGCAAATCCAAACAAATACATGAATAATACAAAAACAAGTACAAATTTAATCCTATTAAGTAGTCAATTCAGATTCTGATTCACTGAAATATTCTGTCCCATATTTCAGAGGTTTTGTCAGATTCTGATATGTAATGCAGTGCTTTATCCATTAAACAGTATTCTTCAAAAAGTTATAGCAGACATGTCTGTACGACAAGACAAGAGCTAAACTGTTGGATCTTCATGTATTAATGCAAATTCATGCAAGTCTGTATGACTGAGATGAGATAATGTTGCTTATAGCCCAGCCGACCGCAGAGGGCCACATCAGGGCTGTCACCACGTTAAAATCAACTCACCAGTCATTTTAAAAAAAAAAAAAAAAAAAAAAAAAAAAAAAAAAAAAAAAAAAAAACCTTTCACACATCTCGTTAAATGACATCGTCTACAAACGAACCAGAAACTTTGTTAAAAATCCTTCTTCCGTAAAATCTCAAATCAGATGAAAAATGTTAATTTCTCTCAAAAACCCAAGGATCACGTCAGGCGGGACATCCCTGAACAGGATCTTCATGGACTCCGCTGTAAAATGTTTGTGTCTCACATCGTGCAAGTCCCAACACTCTAAAAGAACATGTTTCATTGTGAGTGGTGCATGACATGGAATGCACCACGGAGCTTCCTCACTCTTTAAAAGGTAAGAATGGGTAAAATACGAATGGCCGGTGTGCAGCCGCACAGAACCGTTTCCTCTTTACGACCACCCGACGTAGATGGGAGGAAGTCTTTAAGGTTTGGACGGATCTGAAAGAGTTTGTTATTCGTCTGTGTGTTCCAATCCTCCTGCCAGAGGTCTCTCACATAATCGTTAATTTTGGGTTTCACATCTGAGCAGGGGATATAAGTGTTGGACAGTTTCTCTCTTGTGGCGTTCTTGGCTAAACGATCAACCATTTCGTTCCCGCCGATGCCAACATGGCCAGGAACCCAAGCAAGAGTAATGTTGTAACCGTCCGCCTTCAACTTGCTAAAAAGTTCAAAAAAAAGTAAAAGTTCTGGATGCTGAAGGTTGCGGCCAGCTATGGCCTCCAAAGCTGACAGCGAATCCGACAGAACCAGAAGTCCCTCCTCGAAGAATGGGAGATTATCTTCAAAGCCAGTACTAGAGCAGTAAGTTCAGCAGAATAGACAGAAGCATCTGAATGTATATGTTCCAACAATATCTGAGAAGGAGCCCCAGGGCAGTAGGCTGCACAGGCCACTCCATCCTCAGACTTGGAACCGTCAGTGAAAACTTTTTGATAGGATGGGAATTTGGAACAGAGCTCGGCATACAAAGCCTTGTACGCCAGAGAGCTGGTAGACTCCTTACGGAAAGCTGCGAGATCAAAACGAATCTCTGGTGTGAAAAAGGTCCATGGAGGTTGATCCGGAAACTTGGAAAAATCGGAAACTACTCCAGGTCTATACCTGCATTCCGCACGTGAGGCTGCATACGAAGCCCAAACGGCGGAATACATTTCGGGTTTGTTTCAAACTTACTTTGGAACGGAGGGTCAAAAACACAGTCATAGGCAGGATTCTGTGGTTCTGAGAACAGTCGGATGTAATAATTCAAAGACAGTTTCAGCCTGCGATTGGACAGTGAAGGTTCACCTGCCTCTGCGTACAGGCTGTACACGGGGGTGGTGCGGAACGCTCCAAGACAGAGACGAAGCCCTTGATGGTGGATAGGGTCCAAGAGTTTGAGGTAAGATGATCTTGCGGAGCCGTACACAGCACAACCGTAGTCCAGTTTAGAACGGACCAGGGCTCTGTAGAGGTGCAACAAAGTTTTCTTATCACGCCCCAGTCGGTGTGTTGCTACGACCCGCAGAATATTCAGTGCCTTTTGGCAAGCAGTTTTGAGATTTTTAATATGGCTGAGAAAGTTAAGTTTTTGGTCAAAAATGACTCCCAGAAATTTGGCCTCTTTAACAGCTGGAATGGGAGATTTCCGACGTGAAGTTCAGGATCTGGAAAAAACTGACGGAAATTATGGAAGTGAATACACTGGGTTTTTGTAGCAGAAAAGGTGAAACCGTTTTCATCCGCCCACTGATGGATTTTATCTACGCAAAGCTGGAGCCTGCGCTGGACACTCGGGTACAGGCTTCCAGTTGCGTAGACAGCAAAATCATCCACAAACAATGAGCAGTCTGAACCCTGCTGAACTGATTTCACAATGTTGTTGATTTTAATACTAAAGAGGGCAGGAGACAGTATGCTCCCCTGGGGAACACCCAACTCCTGCTCGTGGACATCAGAGAGAGTGGTGCCAACCCGGACCTGAAACTGTCGTTCTGCCAAAAAAATTTTGAATAAAAAGAGGAAGATGACCTCGAAAACCCAGATCGTGGAGATCATGAAGTATCCCCGACTTCCAGTGGTATCGTAGGCCTTCTCCAAGTCAAAGAAAATTGCCACTGCATGCTGTCTGTTTAAAAAAGCGTTCCTAAGTGTAGATTCCAGACGAATCAAATGGTCAACTGTACTACGATGTTTGCGGAAACCACACTGTTCTTTCGCCAAAAGGCCATCGGTTTCGAGTTTCCACATGAGCCTAGCATTGACCATTTTCTCCATCAGTTTACAGACACAGCTGGTCAAAGCTATTGGACGGTAGTTAGATGGATTAGAAAGATCTTTTCCAGGTTTGGGGATGGGAATAATGAGGGCTGTCCGCCAAGAGGGTGGAAAGCAACCTGTAGTCCACATGTGGTTGTATACCTGTAACAGGATGTTCAGACCTTCTTGCGGAAGATGTTTCAATAGTTGATAATGTATGTCATCTATACCTGGAGAGGAATCGCTGCAAGAGAGTAAGGCAGATTTCAGCTCGTTTAATGTAAAAGGAAGATTGTAGTCTTCCATGTTGTCGGATGAAAAGTTGCAAGGAGATTTTTCTTTTAGGGCTTTGTGTTTGACAAAAGTGACTGATTTATTAGAAGAGGAGGAATTCTTTTCAATGGTTGAAGCAAGCAGATTAGCAACTGCTTTCTTCTCTGTTATTAAAGAATCTGAAAACTTGAGATGGTTCACAGTGGGACAGGTGTTCTTCCCTTTGATTTTCTTAATGATGTTCCACACTTTTTTCTTAGAAGTTTTTGATGTCAGCCTGGAGCAGAAGCTTCTCCAGGACCGACGTTTACTGATTTTAAAAGTGTGTCTAGATTTAGCACGGAGTTTTTGATGGGCTCGAGCGTTGGGACCCGAAGGTCGTTGGTATACCTGACGCTGAGCCCGTTTTCGAAACTTTGGAAATTTGTTGGCAGTCTGAATCAAACCAGGGTTTTTGGCATTTGTAGTTTATCGGAAGACACTGGAATACAAGCTTTAGCACACTTGATCACAGTGTTAGTCAGTGATTCAGCTGGTCCGGACTCTAAAGAAAGTCAGTGTCCTGGAATTCTTTAGAAATAGTGGTTGCGAATAGATCCCAGTTTGCTTTCTTGTAATTTAGATGTTGAGAAACAGAGACGTGTTCAGTTATTACAGGTTGTAGAAGGACAGGGAAATGGTCACTTCCGTGCAAAATCGTCATGGACAGACCACTCATAGTCCAGGACCAGCGAGGGGTCACAAACCGACAAATCTAAACACGAAAGTGAACCAGTGGAAGAGTGGAGGTAAGTTGCAGATCCGTCATTCAGACAACACAAATCCAAGTCTGAAAGGACATCTTCAATCAGCAGACCTCTGGGTGACGTACCGGCACTACCCCAAAGAGGGTTGTGACCGTTTTAAAATCACCCAACAGCAAAAAAGGTCGAGGAAGTTCTCCTATCAGACTGACAAGGTCCTGACGACAAACCGGGACAGAAGGTGGAAGATAAAGGGAACAGATTGTCACAGTCTTGTGGAGAGTGACTCTCGCAGCTACTGCCTGAAGGGAGGTAGACAAAGTGACAGGACTATACAACAAAGTTTTGTGTAGGAAAGGGCAACACCGCCCGACAATCCCAACGTGGATGGTTGTGCAGGTTTTGAAAGTATATTAAAGCCAGAAAGAGTAAAGGTCTTCTGGCTTTGAATTTGGGTTTCCGGAAGAGCCACGACGGAAGGTTTTATAGATCGACACAGAAGCTGCAGCTCCTCAAAGTTGGAATTTAGTCCACGGATATTCCAATGGAATATTGTACTATCCATGGTGCAGAGGGCGAAAAGGAGAGAGATCAGGTCATCTTCTCATCAGCATCTGCGGCCAATGGAGTGAACTTATTTTTTAGTTTCACTGGACTGTGTTGGTCTTTGGACCCGCTGGCAGACTTGCCCGCAGGTGACAAAGGCCTGGATTTTGGAGATGGTGGAGGTCTGGATTTGGGAGATGGTGGAGGTTTTGTCCTAATCTCCACCATCTCCACACTGGTGGAACTCCCTTGCCCGCACGGGCATTGGACAGAGGAGTTCGAAGTAGGGGTGCTGGTTTTTTAATCTGCCCAGCAGCAGATGTTGTAGACTGCTGGGCAGTCTGAGGGGTGGCGGATTTTTTGCCTCCACCAGGGCAGTCACTTTGGTTTGGAAGGTGGTGGACCTGCTACCACCAGAACTGACAGATCTTACTTGCAATGTTTTCGAAAACATGAATTCATCAGTCTGGCAGCAGACTGACCGAGTAGAAACTGTGGGAACCTTCTTAACAGCCGAAGCGTAGGAAGAAGCTGTCGGCGTCTGACTGCCCACAACCTGTTTCCGGGCTTCAAAAAAAGAGATCTTCTTTTCCGTTTTGACTCGTTGTATAGCAGATTCCTGAATCCAAGAAGGACAATTTCGGAAGAGGAGGGATGGTCGCCACCGCAGTTAGCACAATGTGCCGGATCTTGACACGGCCCATCATGGGTTGCCTTGCAGCAAACACCACACACCTCCTGCCCAGAACAGCGGTCCCTGACATGGCCAAACTTCTGGCACCTGAAGCACCTCAACGGGGACGGAACATATAACTCAACCCGGACATTCAGGTAGCCGACTTTGATGACCGGAGGCAGCACAGGGTTGCAGAATGTCAGAAAGAGGGTGTTGGTGGCCACTCTTTCTGCACCCTTCTTTACTGTCACCCTGCGCACCTCCGTCACACCCTGGGACGCCAGCTCCGATTTAATTTCTGCCTCCGAGACACCAGATAAATCCCTGCAGCGAATCACGCCTTTTGATGAATTTAATTGTTTGTGGGGAGTTACTCTGATCTCCCTGTCCACTAATTTTGTTGCCTTCAGCAGCTGGTCAGATTGTTTCTGTGATTTACACTCAATAAGGAACGAGCCATTCCGTAACCTCTTGATGGACCGAGGGTCACCTGCCAAACTTGAAAGCCCTTTTGTATGGCAAAAGGGCTCAGAGCTGAAAGGGGTCGTTCCTGCTCCGTCCCCTCCATTACGAGCCAGGAAGCCCAAAAAACCTGTCTTCTGTCTCACTTCTGTATCAGAATCACTATCTGTTTGACCATCCCCTGAAATAGGGGATGCTGACTTCCTCTTCCTTTTGGGGGGAATGTTTTTGGAAAAAAGCCATATTTTAGTGTAGTATGATTCATCTCTCCCTTACCCACCCACCTTGGAGTCCAACTATGGGGCCAGGGCCAAGAAACCAATGTCTTGACCCCTCCAGCTTCGGGAGAGACATACGACAAACAGAAGCAACTAACCCCATCCCCCTGATCATGCTCAACTCCCGGGACAGAGAGCTGAGCACTGCAGGGTTCACATGGCCAGCAGGGGAACTGCTTGTCTTGACCCAGCCCCAAGAAGGGGAGCCGATTAGTACACCCGGGCCAAAGTGTACTCCCTGTCTAGGAGAGGTCCGAGCCAAAGTGATGTGTTGAGAGCAAAAGGCCTCCTCAAGCACTGGCCCTCTCAATCACCAGGACCTCATTCCCCTCCGACACAGGTCGCACCGCACGGCAAACACGGCGGATCTTAAGGAGACCACAGAGAGAAAAGGAGTGTGAAAAAGAAGACTTGAAGGGGAGATGAAGATAGAAAGGCCAAATAAGGGAGGCAGAAAACAAGAAAAGGGAGGAAAGGCGGGTTACTCTTAGTCAGGATCCTCACCCTTAGCCTATCTGACATGGGAAGCCCTACCAGGGGCATCAACTCCTTACCACGTTACGCTTAGGCCAAACAGCATCTGCACCTCTCAGGCCTAGAAGCAGTATGAAAAAAACAGCCTTCTTCAAGTATTGATGCCCCCGCCAGCAGAGTCAAAGGGATCACTGGACCACGCAAACCCTCCGACCACGACAAGGTCGTAACCCCCGGAGGGGTCTGTATGACTGTGCATGCATATGCCTGTATGAATATGTGCATATGTGCTTGTATATGTGCCTGCATCTGTGTACATTATGTGTGCGTGCAGGCGTGTGTGCGTGCGTGCGTGTTGTGTGTATTTGCATGTGTACGTTTGACCATGTGTACATATGTGTGTATATACTAAAAAACGAATGATGAAAACTATATTGCTCTAAATGTTATGTCACTAACCTGATGTCTGTAGAGTATGTGGCAATTTCCACAACAGAAGCATTGGACAAGAGCGGACAGTTGGCCAAGATAAGATGTCGGAGTCGCCGACAGCTTCTGACGATCTTGCGAATACTGTTGTCTCCCAGCTGTCACAACAAAACCACCAGTGACAGAAAGAATCCAAACACACCATCATTTTGTGCTATCAAAGAAACAGCATTATCATAATATACTACATTGTGTGTGAGGGATAGTGAAAATTTCTGATCTCATCTCCGAAAAAGAAAGTGATAATTATCACAATGAAAAACTGTCCTTGAACCAAGAGTAGATTTAAGGTACTATGTCAGTATGTTGCACTATCTATCATACACACTGTCTGACTTTATCGATTCATCCCTCTCCTCTAAAACTGTTCACTCCTGAATACTCACATGTACATGTCCATCTCTCCTTTTTGGAAAGAGAAGCAATTGATTCCAATTTCAGGCACCTTTTAAAACATTTACGACTGCTCAAATTTGATCTTTCCACTTTCAAACACTCATGAACTTCTTCACTTCTCCTCCCCCCCTCTCCATACACACACCTCTGCTCTTTGGAACAATTATGAGCCATTCTAGATTCACCCCTTTATCTTTGAACAAGACAAGAAATTCCAATTTCAATTCTCCTTTCTGGAACAACCAATGTTCCGGCTTTAAGTTGTCCTTTTTGCAACAACTATCAGGTATTGCGGTATATTTTTGTCATTTGGAATATCATTTTAACAGATAAGAAAATGTGATATTTTATTGGAGTATTTTGTTATTGTAATCTCTCTGAAGCCTGACTAATATGTATGTTTTCAAAAACACCTACATATCCATTCAGTCAACTAACCTTTTTGCATCCTCGGAGATCAAGTGTTTCCACACGACTTAAACTGGCAGATAATGTCACCATGTTGGAATCGGATATCTGAGTAAAAACAAAGTATATCATCACACAATAAATAAATCAATAATACCACAAATAAAATACATGCAACAGAAAACTTGGAAGAGATATATACGAGTAAAACCTTCTCATCAAGTCATGTCATGACACTTTGAGCTCTGCCCATCTGGGATGGGGGCCACATCAGGGGTGAAAAATCTCCAGTATTTTTCACTGTATTCTCAGAGATTTTAAGAGCTTAGATCTCTACTGCTTTCTTCTCGCAATAGCAATTTACGGAACACACAAACAAAAATGCAGAAAAGAAAATGTCAAAACCATGCAGTCCAAGAGCAGATAACACATGCCATTGATTAAGCAATAAATGAAAAAAAAAAATTTACTCCTGAAAATTCTGAACATGTTTCAGTCATTCCCAGATTCTGATACAGGCATTAAATGTTCTGTATTGGACACTGAATAAAAATCATAAATAAAAAAGTCATGTGTGTCAGAGAAGGACCAGCGCCTGGTCACATTGTAAGGATTAAGTCAGCACCATCTGCAGGTCATTCAATCAACCAACCCTGTCTTTTTATAAATCAGATATAAATGTATTAATTTGATTCCACTCTGAAGTACACCAAGACTCTACAAATGTGCATTTTCACCACTAATGTAAAAGAAAGAAATCCCTGATATTCTTGCAGGAGACTTCTGGTTCTATTTTCAGTAAGAAAACTTCACTGCCTGCAGACTTGTCCAATATATGGTCCACCACACCTGCTTAGCCATGAGACCACAGTCCTCAGAGGATAAATAATGCTGCAAACATGCAAACAAACTAACAGATAAAGAAATAACACAAATAACAAAAGAAAATGTGACAGGGAACTGGAGGATAAGGCTCAGCAAATGCCTAAGCACTCTTCTTCTTTTTCTGTGGTTGATTTTAATTGGCTGCATCAGATTCTCAATCCAGTCGCCACAATGAATCCAACAGTCTTCGCAAGGTCTTCACAACTGCCCTAAAGTTGCATTTGCAGCTCTGTACCCTCTGGCCAGATGTAATGCTGTAGAACACCATGGGCTGGACAGTGTTGGAGGATGTGTTCTGGGGTCTGAGATTCAGTGCTGCATGGACATTCCTCTGTGTGGGCAATCTTAATTCGGCTGAGATGACTCAGCCGTCGACAGTGGCCAGTTCTCAATCTGAAGAGGACTGTTTGCTGGTATCTCTGGAACTGACGGACTGGATCAACACCACTGTCTGCACCCAGCCTTCTCTTCCACTAGTTTTGGTATTGGTTGTGGATGATACTTTTGGCCTCTTTTTAAGTCACTGGATGGCTGAAATGCTCCATACTGCTGCCTATTTTGGACAGAGCATCAACCTTCTCATTCCCAGTGACCCCACAGTGGATGGAATCCACTGGAGTATACTGGTAGATTGTCTTGAAAGATCATGAAGGGCTTTTGTCTTGAAAGATCATGAAGGGCTTTTTTGATGTTTTTCAGCTGCTGTTGCTCTGAAGTCCCTGCAGCAGAGATCTGCAGTCAGTGAAGAAAGCCATCTCGGGTGGTGGGTTGTTTGACTTTTTAAACCCTTGTGCAGCATAAAGCAGAGCTGCTGACTCTGCTCTGAAGTTTGAGGAAATTTTTCCAGTCAGAAAGCTCTGGGGGTCTGTCTCCCATCAGCGTGTTTGATGAAGATGCCTGCTCCCCCGTTCTTCACTGCTCCCTTTGAGGATCCATCCGTTAACATGTGCATCCACTCAATGAGATTGTACTGTTCTTCAATCATCTCCAGTGCCAAAGCTTTCAGCAAGTGAATGGCTCAGCAATCTCTCTTGTATATGCCAGGAACTTCTGTGATGAGTCCTATGCATTCAAAGGTCAGGGCTTGAGTTCTGGCTTTCTGCTGAAGCAAGCTCTAACACTTAACCCTAACTGGTTGCTCCCTCTACATGATGCACTCCTCTACCTTTGTACACTGACCTTGTAGCACTGGCCGATGTTGAGGGTCAACAGGAAGGTGCAGTACTCTGCCAGGTTACGAAAACTTGCTGGGGACAGGCTGAAGCAGCCAAAGAGCTCCAGGACACGCAGGCTGGTGGACACAAAAAGACCTTACCCTCAAATGAAAACAGGCAAAACAAAAAGTAAAACAAACAAGCAAACAGACAAACAAAAAGTAATGTTTGAATGACTTGGATAAAGCCATACGTGTATGGTTAAACCTTTATTTCTTAAACGATTTAAATAATTCCACCAGCTACATGAAAGAAGATACTACATTAACATGAAATGGAAGAAAAATTAAGAGAAAAAAGAAAGAAGTACAGACATTTCACAGTGCTCGGATGAAAAGCATACTCGCTATCATTCATAAACCAAATTATGTTCTTCAGTGAACCAAGGGCTTCACTGTCTCATTCTGAGTGAAGTCATCTTTAGGTTTCATTTTGACTTAACTGCAGACTATGAAACCAATCCTAAATCTGCATATCCAGAGAATGGCTTTGTGCACTTAAACTAGTTGAACCATTGTGATTATCACAACCACCAGAGAATGGCGGTGTGCCATTGTGATTATCACATACACCAGAGAATGGCTCTGTGCCATTGTGATTATCACATCCACCAGAGAATGGCGCTGTGCCATTGTGATTATCACATACACCAGAGAATGGCTCTGTGCCATTGTGATTATCACATACACCAGAGAATGGCGCTGTGCCATTGTGATTATCACATACACCAGAGAATGGCTCTGTGCCATTGTGATTATCACATACACCAGAGAATGGCTCTGTGCCATTGTGATCATCACATCCACCAGAGAATGGCTCTGTGCACTTGAACTAGTTGAAGCATTGTGATTATCACATCCACCAGAGAATGGCTCTGTGCACTTGAACTAGTTGAAGCATTGTGATTATCACATCCACCAGAGAATGGCTCTGTGCCATTGTGATTATCACATCCCTCGGATATTGGCAGGATGATAATCTTAACCACTAATTTTGGCACTTTCAAGAGGCATGTCAATATACAGATGAACATGGTTATTGTCACATCCAATGAGTATGGCATTGTGTTAATTTTTTTGCAATTCTTTGTTGCACATCCATCAAAAAAGTTGCACCGTGCATTTGGACATTACTATTATCACGTCCATCGGAGAATGGCATTGTGACAATTCAGATCACAGTTATCTGGCATGTACATAGAGGAAGGTGTCTGTGCTTTTGAAGCATTATCATTATCACATCTATCAAGAAATGGCATTGTGATAGTTTTATCTTACATTGGACACATCCATCGTAGAATGGCTTTGTGTACCTGGAGCATTTTTGTTATCTCAACCATCTGAGAATGGATTGTGATAACTTGGGCATCTTGTGGACACATCCATCAGGGAATGGCTGTGTAGTCCTTACCTTTTTAAATATTTTTGCCCTGCATAGTTATGTCAGGACACACTCACATTGGTTTGTTCCTCATATCAGGATCAAGGCAAATTTACCTCTAGAATTTGGTGCCTTGACATGCCCTTCAATTATTGCCCATGTATGTACCTGTTATATGCTCCATTTAACTATTTGGCAACAATGTAATTTGGCCCTGTTCAACGCATTACCTTGATGTATGTCTGCACATTGCTCTAATGTTTCATTTTTGTGCTACATGTTGTGTCTCAGTATGAACAATTATAGCCTACTTGACAGCAGCCCGGACCCTGTCTTGCTACGTTGATTTCAGGGATCTTCTCCTTTTCCTGACTCATTTTCTTTCTCATATTTATCATGTATCAATCATTACATAAGGGAAAGTGGGGACAATCCCTAAAGCTTCCTGGAATCATTAATTACATTTTTTTGGGGGGGGGGGGGGGGGGGGGGGGTTCTGCTGCCACCAAGCTCTGGGATGAGTTACGGTCAGCCTTGTGCTTTGAGTCTGAACATTGTCTTTCTTCCAGTGAGATTTCCGATCATCCTTTTCAATATTCTGATATTTGTTTTGATAGTTGAGTATGAAGAAAAAGAATTTTTCAACTGAAAGTAGTCTTATGATATACTTACCAGTCCAAAGGCTAAGACACCCTCCCCCATCCCCGCAGTATGGAAAAAAGGAGAAAACTGAACTGTTTTGGGTGGAGTGAGTTGATTACGTGTTGGCCACAGGAGACCACTCCTGTATTCCTGTAGGTCGAGTAGAGTTAGCTCCTCACTCTCCATTTCAATTGTTAATGGGGAGATTCCTGATGTTAGCGTGTTCCATGTCAGATGGAGATATGGCATTTGTTTGGACAGGTACATTTGTTTAGACAGGAACGTTTATCATAAAACTACTTTAGCAGTAAAGGGTTTTTTTTTACAAGACAGGTCAGTGGTCACTCTTCACAAACAGGATGTCAGCACAAAAGTAATTCTCATTTGAAAATGTGTTCAAAGTGTTGATAAATGAAAGATCTGACTTTAATGTGTTTACATAAGGGACTACTGCTTATATGTAAAAAATCATCCAATTTTCAAAATGTGTTGGCTCATACACACTATAAAGAATCTAATATAAGCACAAGTACTTTTCAAGCTTTAGCCATTGCAAAATTTAGAGACATGTTGAAAAAAAGTGAACATTTACATAGAGTACTTATACAAAATCTGTAAGGACATTTTAAAAGAAATATTAACATTCTAAAATCATCAATATCTTGCATGCTTTTGTCAATTTGTGTAGGTCTACCGACTTCTTAAACATGGCCAAAATACATTATGAAATGATGAATGAGTTCCCTCCCTTCCATTACATTGCCACTGAATTAAACCACTACCAATAGTCCAGGCGATGAAGTCTGTAAAATGCTTGATACCTTGTTTTGAAATATATATTAAGTTTTTTAACGGATTTTAAATCTTTAATATGTCTTTAATTCAAATCCGTCGGAGGCCAAGTTGGAAATACTGGGCAATTCTTAGCAAAAAGCGATATTTGTAGGAACCGAAAGAATGTTTTGACCATACGTGCCGCTGTCTAAATTTAGCTGACGCGATGCAGATAAGACCATTCCACCGACACGCAGAGGCGATGGGTCGGTTAAACAAGGAACATCTGCTGGCGTGCCAGAGCGCCGATGTAATGAACTAACCCGTGAGAAATGAAGCAGCCCTACTACAGGGAAAACCAAAGTGGCATTCCATGCACAATGATTTGAGAGGCGATCGAGATGCTCCTTCAACACTTTTTCTTCGGTAAGTAAAACCTCCAAGGATTAAAGTGCATCCTGATAATATTATTTGCGACTGACTGCCTGTGGAGTGGATGTCATGAAAAACTGAGCAGCATGAAGACGAGACAGTGGGATGCGAGACTGAAGTTTGTGCAGTGGGTAAATCTAGATTGCGATGCCAGACAGAATGGGCTGCGAGTGGTCGCTCGCGCGAATTTTCATGCGTGCATGTGAGTGTGTGTGTGTGTGTGTGTGTGTGTGAAAAAGAATGCAGGATTACTAAGTTGATGGTGTGCTCACGAATGGCGGAGAAGAACGCGTACAGTTAACAAAAAAGAACGGTTTGGCCAACAGGGGATGAGAGATGAACAGGGAGGGGACGAGGAGGGAAAGGTGAGGCGTACGTGCGTCAACAGATAAGATGGAGGTTCTAAGTGAAATGTGTGTGCGTCATGTGTGTGTGTGTGTGTGTGTGTGTGTGAGTGTGGAGGGGTGAGGAGGGGGAGGAAGTGCTCTGGGAGAAGGGGTATGCAAATGCGTCTCTGTGATCACGAACACTTTTAATACATACAAGTATACAGGAACACACACACACCACACACACACACACACACACACACACACACACACACACACACACTTTAAGTGGTTTATTATTGCAGATAATTTAAATGGTTTATTATTGTGAAAGGTAAAAGAATTTGTCCTTTCTGTTTTTTGTTTTGTTTTGTTTTTTGACAGACGATGGAGTGCTTCATCTGCGGAAAGAAACATCCTCCATTAATAAAGTCCTCAAGAATAGCAGGTCTTCGAGATGCCAGTCGTCAACGACAAGATGGCTTATTTGAGAAGCTTGTAGAAGGTGCTGATCATTTTATGTGCCATAGAAACTGTATACAAACCTACTGTTCCAAAGACCACATTCAAAGACTTCAAAGAAAACGACAAGCAGAAGAAATTACTGAGACTGATGTAAAGAAATTACGTGGGGGAGTGCGTGGCACTGAAGTTAGTTTTAGTTTCAGAGAACATTGTTTCTTTTGTAGTCAAAACTGTGATGTAAATGTTGACAAAAAATATCCCAGCCGATGGCGAAAGGCATACATCGAAATCAGAAATTCTCAAGCGTTGTAAAGAAAGAGGTGATGAGTGGAGCAAGGAAGTTGAATTTCGGATCAGCTCAGTTCTCAGTGATCTACAGGCTGAGGATGGAAGGTACCACAAGGACTGCTATTCCAAGTTTTACTCCAATCCACCATCCAAGTCTACATCTGATGATGATGACAGGGAACTACAACAACTGCTGAATCATATGCATGCTGACAAAGCACGCATGTGGAACAGTGTTGAGTTATTTGACTTCTACCTTGGACTAGGAGGCACCAGGTATTCACGAAGATCCCTCATGAACATTGTCCACGAAAATCTCTTTCCGGATCTGCTCATCTTGTCATCACCTGGCGTTGCATCTATTCTTGTGTTCAGGAGCAGAGCTTCAAAAGACATGCAGATTATGGATGATGGAGAGAATGACTGTATTTCACAAGCCATTTCATGCTTAGCTGAATCTATAAGGGTGAATGTCCAAAGCAAGATCCTAATAAATACAAGACACATGTTTCAGAGAAACAAATTCTGAGTGAATGCAGTCCTACTTTGCTTGCATTGCTTGCAGCAATATCAGATAAACTTGATTCAACATTGCCAGCAGCCATGGTTGGTCATATCATCGCAAATGCTGTCACTGGTCAGCGACAAGTCTTCAGCTCGGAATAGGTGTTCTTCTGAACAGGCATTGAAAGGTGATAGACGAGCTGCAAGTAGGTAGCGGCAGCCAAAATTTGAATTGCAAATTGCATATTTCTGTTTAAGATTTTAGATAGAACTTTTAAAGCAAAACAAAGTAAAAAAAAAATTACTGCTCTATCTTTATTAGTTTTAGAGATATCGACATTTTAATATTGCATTTTGCCGAACATTCGCATGTAATAGTGTGACATGGCATCTTTGAAGCCTCCCAGCAAGAACACCATGCATGTGAGACATAAGATATTATGCATTTGGAGTGTGTGTACCATATACTCTTAGCACACAAATTTACAGGGCTGTCCAAAACAAATTGCCTCTTTTGCTTGTGGTCAAAATGGCACTTCATGCAATTCCGGAAACGTCAAATCGGCACGAGGTGCCATGTTTGGGGACCTACAGATTTTAGAAAAATGACCTCAAATAGTGATTTCTTTAGATTTTTTGAGTTACCAGTTTGCATAGACTTAGCCTAATTTTTTCAGCTCAATGGGTCTGTAAACGTTCCATCTAATGAGGTGTAAATATGCTTAGAAAGGCCAAAATGTACAGTGGCAAATAGTCCGTAGATCGACAAAATTAGAAAAAAATGGACATAATTCCTGAACTAATACAGATTTTCACTTCAAACTTGGTGGTTGTATTCTAAATGGTATCTTTTGTCTTGTAAGTGTTAAATGACAGAAATCAAGCAAAAAATAACCTGCATTATCCATTTTAAATGATGCTTAGGGGACCTAAAATCCACAGACGTCAACAGGAAAATTGCAATGTTTTCCAAACCACTTGTCATATCCCTCTCAAATTTTAACCAGATATCTAAAATGGTGGTATGCATAACTTAAACTACTGAAAGTCTTCACAGACAAACTTTTGCTTATTTAGATTGTCTTAATAATCTACTAACAATACTAGTATAAAGATCTCAAACCCAAAATCATTATTTTTGAAAATGATGTCAACAGGTTCACTGATAGCTGAACTCACTGAAAAGGGGCCGGAATAGCTCAGTTGGTAGAGCACCTGACTCGTAATCTTGGTGATCCTGGGGTTGCGGGTTCGAACCTCCGCCGGGCGTTTCGGTACAGGGGGATTTTTCCTCGGGGTTAACATTGGTTCTGACTCCATTTCCCATACAGTCCTTCGAATGAGACTATAAACTGAGGTTCCGTGTGTGAACGCATGCATAACATCTTGCACACACGTAAAATCCCATCACCAACTTTCGGAAGAGTAGGCCAGTTTGGCCGTTGGTATGGATGACACGTTACACATAGCATGCACTCTGCGTGAGAAATGGAGGAAAGAATGAAGGAAGTAAGGAAATGAGTGATCGATATTGAACGATACTGAATGGATGACACGGGAAACGACTGAATGAAGCGCCAGCTGGCAGCTCTTTAGTCGGCACTACCCAGGTAGGCAGCCCGTTGTGTAAACGAGTGTGGATTGTAAAGCGCTTAGAGCTTGGTCTCTAGCCGAGAATAGGCGCTATATAAGTATTCATTATTATTATTATTATTAAAAGAACATTCTTCACAAGTCATACCTTTCAAATAACGCCTTAGGTCACTTACAACAGACATTTCTTGAAAGAAGCTAATCACAGACGATTTTCAAACAGGAAACGTTTGAATGCGTCGTATCTCTGGCGTAGATCATTTGGCCAGTCCACAACAGAAGACCTCCCAGATGAAGAAGATGGGGCCAGGGTGAGGTTGGAGGCAAACACCACTGAGGAGTTGATTGGATACACATCAAGTGAGTGTGGCCATCGGTACACATGGCGGGCATTGGCACCTCTACCCACAGTCGCCTTGGTCATGAAGTTCACCTCCGCTTGATCCTCTCTCAGAATGTTGTGCACTGCCCCTATGAAGAAGTCATCTTCAAAGTAGACAGCATGAGCTCTTCTGCTGCCTGAATTGGTAGTTGAAGTGCTCAAAATTGTGTGCTGTCTGCTCTTCTTCATTGTTATCCTCATCAGAGCTGGGGTGATCTTCACTCTGATCAGAGTCATCCTCAGAAGAATTTGATCTTTCTAAGCGTGGACGCTTGTTCGGCTGAACTTCTGGCTGGATTGCTGGCAATCGTTCTAACACCTCCCCACCAAAAAACTCCAAAAGCTGATTCACAAGCTTTAGAACAGATCCTGTGACCTTGAGCAGTGAAGACTTTTTTTCCAAAATGATTTTCTGAAAAAGAACTCTGCTCGTAAGGCTTTCCTGAGGGCCCTGTGGGTTCTATAGACTCTGAGCAGCCGTTGGATGTCAGCAGGTGATGAACATGGCCCTGGTGAGGTCTCAGATCCTCCATTACAGACATCTTCTGCTGACATTTCCTTTCCTCTGCAGCTTCCTTGACCAGTCTTGCCTCTTGGAGAAGATCTTGTTTCTTGTGGACGGTGTCTTTTTCCATCTGCACATGCTTTTCTCGCAGTGCAGCAGCTTTTCTGGCAGACAGCTTCAGCAAGTCTTGCTGTTCTGCAGAGGTCTTCAGGGCCAGCCAGGATGAAATGGATTTATTCCGCTTCAGCAGATTCACGGTGGAGTGATGATGCAAGCTGGCATTTCTCCGCTTAAACAGAGAAAAGTCAAGATCGGCGAAGCATTCTTCACTGACCAAATTTGTCAGACTGGAGTGGTCAAGCTTCTCCCGCAGCTCTTCATCCTGCACACTGTGGTACTTTCCACCGGGTAGAAAAACTGCTAATTGGCGCCTGGTAACCTCTAGCAGATAACCACAAACCCTCTGCAACAAAGCTGTGACCACCGTTTTCTTTTCTTCCCCAATGGCCAGTAAGGACTGCAGGATGTCTGCATTATGAGGAAAGTGGATGCCTGGAAAAGTGGCTGGACAATCTTCACGCAGGGCAGGAGATCCATCTGTCTGCCAGTCAAGCAACCGGGTGTGCAGGCTTTCAACATAAACATAGAAATCCAGGTAGTGAATACTGCCCCTGAGAAGACACCAGTATGGACCTGTTCAAACAGAAACAAGCACCAGATCATAAATATCTTATTACTCTGTTTCAATTTTATCCTTATAATTATTGTCAGTAATGGCTGCTGCTTATTACAAGTTTCTTCTTTAAAAAAAAAAAAGTGTGACCAGACACATATACGACACACACACAACAGGTTGTATTACACTGCAATTATGAAGAAACAAAATCATCTTAGCACATCTTTTTAATAAACCAATTATACAAAAGCTAAAAAAGAAGCTTTTGTTGATAATCTGACATACCCAAGTTTTTACTTCAGCTGTTCAAATGATGATAGTAGTTGTATAGAGCTCTATATAGCTGTTTAAAAAGACAATCAAAATCAATCTTAATTACCTGTGATTCTGAAGTATAGCAGGCCAAGCACAATGATGTGGCAGTCAATGGTCTCACTGTTGCAGTCAGCCAGCACACTTTCAATTTTCCTGTTATTCTTTGGCATGTAGGAGCTCAGGCACTCTTGGATGTCATGACGATGATAATGGAGGCTGGCAGCAGCTTGGAACATGTTATTGAATCTGTTCTCTCGGAAGCTGGTCACAGTAGAAGCTCTCCCCACCATTAGGCAGTAGGCTTCCCAGCAGTCTCTGCAGCCATGCTTGTCATCTCCACGCGGCCCCAGACAGTCACATGCCATCCAGATGTACCTACACAGTACAACCAAAAAAGTGCAAGATATTTGGGTAAGCAGGAAACATTAAAACGGCCACAATTATACATAAATCATGTGTATTTGCAACAGAAATTTTGTCTGGCAAACTTCACATAGGCAACATTATAAGACAGTCAGAAGTGTTACCTTTACCTCTTGAATGATGTGTACCTTTAAAAGTAAATTACTAACAATCCATGAATACACACACACACACAAAAAAGTCACAATGTGTTTATGTTCAAAGGTTCTGCATCTTTACTTTAGAACTACAAGGATAGTATGACAGCAAGAGTAAAGTGTAAAAACCGACAACTGTTTCATCAATGACCAAAGTCAAAATATTTTACGTACTTAGAACATTCAGCAAGGTTTTTTTAAAAGGGGATTTACACAATGACAGTCAAACTTACCTGTATGCGAGCAATCTGATGAGCTGAAATTGTTGAAGCCAGGTACTGCATCTCTGCCAAGCGGCTCCCCCTTCTCCTTTTCATCTTGGGCCAGCGCTTTTTTGCTTTCAGCACCAAGACCAAGCAGGAAATGGGCGTTGCAATGAAGAAACTCCAGTCCTTCATCTAACTGCAGCAGTTCTTGCCTTTCTGCCTCAACCTTCTGCCAAAAGATTTCATGACTGCAGCCCGGTCTGTCATGATGCTGGACAAGCCAAGGAGAAGATGGTAGAAATTCATGTGGGCCCCTTCTGGATGGAGATCAGACAGCTCTTCCAGCATCTGTATGGCAATGTCCACAAGGTGGAGGTGTCCTCTGTTGTCACAGGAAGAAAGCCCATGGAGAAGGAGCCACTGGCGGTGGTAGCTTGCTGACTGATGTAGCTCTTCCCACTCCTGCTGGTTCCATCAATGTGCAAGTCCCAGTGCTCGTGACTTCTGAGGACCTCTGCCACATGAGACTTGCTGACCACATGCCCTTGGTCAGCAAAGCGTAAAGCTGACCTTTGTGAGGGCAAATCACCTTCTGGAATCCTGGCACCACACAGCCGTGCAGCAGTTCTGATGACAGCACCACACCTGTGAGCAGGAACTTCCGACTCTCCCACAAGCTCCATAACTGCTATCTTTGCCTCGGTTTGAAGTGCCCGTTTTCATCTTTGAGGCGCAGTTCTTCAGGATCTTGCAGAACTTCATCAGCATGTTGTTGGTCCAATAGTGTTGCTTCCATTTTTTCCTTCAGAGTAATTAGCTTTGTTTTCAAATTTGATGCAGTAGTTTGGCTGCTCTTCAGTTTTTGTCTAAGACCATTTATCTTTCTTTGACAACCTCCTTTGATGTTGTTTAATTATGTGCTCTGTTTTTTTTTCATATCATTTTCTTTCCTTTTTAGCCTTTTGTAATAATTCGACGTTGTATTGTTGAAATTTTTCTGTTCGCTCTCTGTAAACTTGTCTCTTAACAGAAGTTGTTTTTGATCTGATGATTTCTTATCAGCAATCATTTTAGCCATTTCCGTTTCTAGTGCCATCAAACGTTGGTTTTCTTCATGCAAAACGTTTTTCAGAGTGTCAACTTCTGATTTTGATGTTTTGAGTGCTGCCTGTGTTTCTTCCAGTTGCCGGCGGAGAGCAGCTAACTGTCTCCCATGTGTTGCTAATTTAATAGCCGCATTCCCATTATCCGTCTTTTCTTCATATGTGACCTGAGGATCTGACAAATGTACTGCAGAGGCAGAGGGTTCTAGTGGGGATAAGTTTTGTTCCAGACTCTTTTTTAATACAAAATGCTCTGGAGGCTGCAAAAGAAAGTCTTTCAATTTCTGCTGACTGCTGGGTCTGGAAGCACTTTTCAACAGACTGTCATAGGGTTTCCTGGTTTTGGCCAATTTTGTGTTGAGCTGTTTGTCAGAGAGCCCTGCAATGTTTAACCCTATCATGTGGAACCACTCTTTTGTAGAGACAGGCCTTCTTCTTTCTGGAAGATCAGCAGATCAATCAGCAACCCATTGTCACTGACACCTCACACAGCTGGGACTGGTCAAAGGTATCTGGTGAAAGGAGATGGTGTCGCTTGATTCCTTTTTTCTGCAAGAAGTGACCAATATTTCTACTTTCCAGTTCGAACCTGACATCCGTCTCTAAAAATCTCTGAAGATCACCATCACAGGATAACGTTGAAACACCTGTGATTGCATGGTTGACCTCTGTTTTCAGTGTAGTGTGTGCAAAAATGTTTTCATCACACACTTTGTCAACAAAGGCGGAAATCTCATCCCAGCTCTTCTCACAGGTCCGTCTCAACAGTCCAGTTGGAGAAGCAGCTTGTTGGTGGCAACTGACTGCTTGGTCAGGCCTACTTTTCTCCCCCTTCCTTCTGCTGTGAGGTACTGCTTCATGCGATGAAACTGGTCATCTTCAAGGAAAGAAAGGAAAATTTTTAAGCATTTGACTTCCATTGTTTTTTGCATGCTTCTCAGATGCGTGCACCTGTGTCAGTGTGGGGGGAAAAAGACAGGAGAAGAGGAAGAGGTGTTTGTGAGCTTCAATGTGTGTGTGTGTGTGTGTGTGTGTGTGTGGTGTGGTGTGTGTGTGTGTGTGTGTGTGTGTGTGTGTGTGCGCGCGCGCACACACCTATATCATGTGATTGTGAGTGTGTTTTCAAGACATCACAGACATTGCAATATAACCTTTTTACAATGAAGTGAATGAGATTTACTGGAAAATAATCTAAGTGAGCATATTTTAACAAGGAACATTTCTTTAGTACTTTTCTCACCATACATTTATATAAATACTAGAAAGCTCAAAGTGCTGAAGTACCTTAACAATAGCAACAAGAAAAGCAAACTAAAACACTCATTCACTCACACACACAATCGATCATGTATTTTTTTAAATGCAGTCTTTTTTCATAAAATGTATGTTTCTTTTCATGACTGTGTTGTATAGGGGGGAGGGAGAGAGAGAGAATTATAAACGGAATGATGTGGTGGGCTCATACACGCGAGAAAAATCCCAACAAGTACTACTGCCCCTTCTTCAATACTATTACAAAATACCATACAATGACAGAAATCAACAGATCATTGCATGAAAACAAAAAAAATAAACGATCACTATGCGCATTAACTTCGAAGAAAAACGCACGAACACGGCCGCGCAAGATCGACCAGATCGTTTTGTTACTTGTGACCAAAAGTCATTCCACTTCCGGTAATCGATACTGTCAAATAATTAATAAAATATGCCCCAAACTTTTATTATATAAAAAATAAAACATACGATTCGACAATGTGCAATCTTGAAATTATATTTAGTTAATGTTTAGGTAAAATGAGCCTTCCGATAAAATTAAATCAACTTCGACAGGAAGACAACAAGAGTACAGAACATGTTTTTCCTAACACTTTCACTTGATCACTTCTAATTCAAAACTAACCATAATCTGGTCATTCTCAACCGATCATTTCTTTGAAAGATGTGCTTAAATATTCGATCTGCCATAATCACAAATAAAACTTACCATAGAGATCCTGGACACGGACGTCCCATTCATTTGAAACGCTGTGTCGGTCCGACGCACTTGCCATGTAGGTCGCCATTCCGATTGTATTGTTGTGCCTCGCGACGTTCCGCACACTCGCTTTTCCCGGCTTGCGATTGGTGGCTATGGCACGGATAGAGCTAATTTGCATACCGCTGTGTAGGACTTGAAATCCTCTTTCCAGCGCACCCTAAGATGATATATCTTTATTCAGTATTTCTTGGAGATAAAGTAGATTGAAATTTACCCAATTTTTCAACTCGTTTTCTCAAATTAATACTGGACTTAAATTATTTTGAAACTTGTACTGTTTTAAAGAGGAATCTTCGATCTTTATTATGAAACTATTTTTAGATCACTCTGTCCAGCATGTGTAAAGCGAGTCGAGATTTTCCAACACGTACCAACTTCGGGTTCGGCGGACGTCGGCAATTTCGCTGACGGCGAAGCTGACTTTTCTTTCCAGGGGGTATTTTTCATTTAGATTTTCTCTCTCTCACGCATTCACGACAAAAATGAAAATACATGAGAATAAAAGTAGATAAATAAAGGTTTATTCAGAATCAAAAAGCATCGTTATAGATACAGTATTACACCAGTACTGCCTGATTGAAGTTGGCCTATTTTCACCTAAAATCAACCTTTCCCTCACTGCTGACAGGGGCGTGCCGCTACCTACTTCAAGTTATGATGAACTCCGGAGGTTCAGAATTTTAGCTGCAACTGCAATGGCATCGGCGCAACAGCATATATCTCAGTTTGATACTGATAAAGGTTTGGTGCAGGTTGTTGCTGACAATTTTGATGCCCAGATTTCATCACAGAATGGACAGAAGTCAACCCATGGATTAGCAATGATTATCACCCAAGCAAACCATGAGAAGCCCACACAGTTGAATGACACCATGGAAATACCATCTATCAAACGCCTCAAAGTGCATGAGTTGAAAGCAGAGAATCTGAATCTTGGAGAAATTGAAGTGCAGAAGATATGAGGGTGGAAGGAAGCCTTCAATGCCAAAAGAGCACAGTGTGAAGTCTGTGGCATCTTTAGCGTTTCTAGCCAGACTACAGGTTTCCCTGAATCGAGTGGCCAAAGATCTTGCCTTTTTCAAAGCTATCATCAGTGATGGCCATTGTCCAGAGTATGGTGGATACAACACACAACAGGCTCGGACAAACATCTGCAGCCAGGGCAAAAACATCCCTCATGTACACACCCTTCTTGGACATGCCTCCAGCTGAAGCAGATACGATGAAAACTGCCATGGTGGAAGGACAACGTCTATCATCCTTTGCTGGCCAAAATGGACTGTGTTCACCAATGACCAGCAACTGTACCAGGTAGCTGTACACATTACGAGGTTGACAAAGTAGCTTTCAAGGACTTCATTCCCAGGTTAGGAGGAATGCACATGCTGATGAGTTTCATTGGCTGCATTGGCAATCTCATGGGGGGGGGGGCAGTGGCTTGGAACAAATTCTGGAAACAACATTTGCTGGAGTGCCAAAGCTGCTTCAGAAAGAAGTATCCACAGAATGTCAGGGCCCTCAGGTTCGTTGTTGAAGAGTTGTTGAGGCCTCTGTTGCTCTCCAGTTCAGACATCCACACAATGGCAGATCTGACGAAAGTCCTGGCCAAACTCAGTGCTGGTAGCAGACAACAAAACTCTGGGTACAATGCCTCATCAAAGCAGTGTTTCTCATCATGGCGTTTGTCAGAGCGGAGAGGGAGGCTGACTGGCCACTTCATTGTTTGCAGTGGAGAAATGATACCGTATTTTTTTGCAGCTGGTCACTTCAACTATGCACGCTATGGGCTGTACTACCTGCGTTCCATGCAGCGTCTGCATCCTGACCTGGCAAAGAAGTTCATGGCTGGAGAGCATGTCATGCGTCATGAAGGAGGACTGTGGAATGGCATATGGTCTGACCTCTTCATCAAGACGACCTACATGCGCTATGGCCATGGACCATCTGGGATCATTGGATCAACACTGAATGAGTCGACACTGGCTGTTTGGGCATACTCACACAGCACGATGACACAAATCATTCATGATCTGCAGGAAATGAAAGAAGGGAAAGAATGCCAGACAACTGTTGACTCCCACAAAGAAGAAAAGAACATCGTTTGAAAGAAGATGCTGAAGACAGACAAAAGATCAGAGAGACGCTGTCAACTTGTGTTGATGTTTTTTATATCAGCAAACACCCAGAAAATGGTATCATCAACGTCTACTCAGGCAACATTGTAGATGAGCCCTCCCTGAACGTTCATGATGCAGTTGAAATTGGAGCCGCGCAAAGCCGAGATTTTGAAACTCAGTGGCCCTCTGGTTTTCACATGAAGCTGAACGTTGCATCAAGACGATGACTTCAGTGACAAAGAAAACTCCAAAGGACCAGTCTGGAAAACCACAGATCGACATAGAGTTCATTTATGCCCATGTTCTTGGAATCATGGCCTCAACGAAAGACAACATTTCACTGGAGACTCTCTTTTCCCACGAGTTGGCACCTCACCCAACTGCCCTTTTTGACATCAATGGTGATATGCGCACAACTCCCAAATCTGTTTTGAAGAACAAACTGCATGTATCATATAGAACACACAGACTGGATCCTCCAGATGTTGTCATCCTTGACGCGTGTGCTGTATTGTGGACAGTTTCATGGCCTGGCCAGCCAGCGAAAGTTTCAGATTTCATAAGTGCAGCTGTAGCTACCATTCTTCGGTACTCTGAGACTGCTACACAAGTTCTACATGTGGTGTTTGACCGCTATCACCAGCTGAGTACCAAGTCATGCTGTTGTACTGGGCGACAGAAAGGATTCAGCCGCATCTACACCCTCTGTGAAAGCACACCACTTCCAAAGCAGGCATTGGTCTTGAATGTAACAGCCAACAAAGTGCAGGTCATCCAAATGATTGCAGACAGACTGAGAGCTATGGAACCACTGAAAGGGAAGCAAATCATCATTACTGGGCCAGATCTGCATCCAGTTTGCATAGGGGTTGGTCCGTTACAAACAGCTGTCCACCACGAGAAGCTGATGTGTTGATGGCATACCACATGATTCAAGAGGCAACAAATGGACACAAATCCATCAGAGTCATTTCTGACGACACTGACGTCTTGGTCATCCTTGTTCATCATCTGCATTCCAGAACCAATGATTACCTGAAGACCTTCTTCTTACCATGGAGTCATGTATTTCAAGCAAGTCCATCATCAATGTGGGTGAAGTTGTCAGAAACAATACAAAAATCATGCCAAACCTTCTCTGTGCTCATGCCCTCACTGGTTGTGACACCGTCTCTTCCTTCTCTGGTGTTGGCAAGCTAACTGTTCTGAAGAAGCTTGTGTCATTCAGTGGATCCATGAGACTTGGGGATCTGACTGCAAAGAAGGAGGAAATCATTCAGCCATGTTTGAACTTCGTTTCTATGCTCTACAACCGTGAGCAAGGAACAGATGTTGCTACCATGCGCGCAGAGATCTTCAGACAAAAGATCAAAAGGAAACGCTACATTGCTCCCAAGCTGAACAGTCTTCCGCCAACCTCGACCAGCTTGGAAGCACACTGCTTGCGAGCCCATTACCAAGTGGCCCTGTGGAAAGCAGCAGGACTTCCAACAACGCCAGACATCAGTCCTCTGAACTGTGGCTGGGAACTGTGTGGATCATCACTCACTCCACAGTATGGATTGCAAGTGCAACTACCTGCACCGGATGAGGTCCTCAATCTTATCAGCTGCACGTGCAAGACTGGCTGCAGCACAAGCATGTGCACCTGCAGCAGGTTAGCACTCACCTGCACAGTATTCTGCAAGTGCAAAGGAGACTTTGTGTGCAAAAATCCCATGACAGTTGCCATTGGAAACCCAGAAAGTGATGATGCGGAACAAATCTAAGCGGGCATTCAACTGGCATTGGACACATGATCAACGTGGTTTCTGTATGTATTTGATTAATTTCTAAGCATGAAGTCATTATATGTTTAATGCTACAATCCCTGAAAGAAAGAACGCTTGCCTTTCGTTTCTTTTCACATAGTTTTCATTTTGATTGTCTGTTTCTTGACTTTACTCTGCATGCCATTCATGATCATAAAAATGCATGTTTTTTTAAATCTTATATAACCATATTAGAAATGCAAAAATCGCATAAATTCTACCAAAACAGCATAAAATTAAGATAAACAGAATGTTTCCAGCACATTTCTCAATTTTCTTGCGAAAAAGAAATGTTAGATACGAAATTACGGGTCATATATCCTGTACATTTGAAATTTTCTAATCCCTTGGCAGCCATTTTGGATTTTACGCAATAACTCAAAATGCCCAACATTTACAACTTGGCCTCCGACGGATTTGGACTCAGCACCCCAAAATCATGTTAAATCAGCAAAAAAACCTAATATATATGTCAAAACAAGGTATTCCTATTTTCGCCTGGACTACAAGGGGAAATAAGGCTGATCTTACCTGGTTCCATGCTTTTCCATCACTGTTTTCAGACTTTCATCAGTGATCTGCTGACAGCCGTTCAGACACAGCGATTCCAGCCTGGAAGTAAACCAGTCAAGGTTTTGTCACTTTAAAGAATACATCAGGCGGGCTTCATAAAAGAGCATTTCATATTGAAATATGCTTGAAATATTAAAACAGATTTTGTCAAATATAATGAGTTTGGTTGCAGAAAATGCTTCATGACAAGGGAACAGTATCCATTGGTTTCAATAAACAAGCTTCAAAATTGGATGGAGTGAAGCTGTTGCACAAGAGAGGTGTCTGAAAGAAAATCTTTCAAAACATTGTCTCCTTTGTGACACATTTGTCTTTGTTCTGGCATAGATTTTGATGCTGTTTTGCCTATTTCTTCGTTTCATTACACGCTATAGTCAGGTGAAATATGTTCCATAGAACTGATGTCAAGAGCCAATGAACAGCATCACTGGCTGCATGCTGTAATGCCCAGGTCACAGGATAGTTTTGGGTCAGTCACTGGCTGACATGCTGTAATACCCAGGTCACAGGATAGTTTTGGCTCAGTCACTGGATGACATGCTGTAATGCCCAGGTCACAGGATAGTTTTGGGTCAGTCACTGGCTGACATGCTGTAATGCCCAGTCACAGGATAGTTTTGGGTCAGTCACTGGCTGACATGCTGTAATGCCCAGTCACAGGATAGTTTTGGGTCAGTCACTGGCTGACATGCTGTAATGCCCAGGTCACAGGATAGTTTTGGGTCATCACTGGCTGACATGCTGTAATGCCCAGGTCACAGGATAGTTTTGGGTCAGTCACTGGCTGACATGCTGTAATGCCCAGGTCACAGGATAGTTTTGGGTCAGTCACTGGCTGACATGCTATACTGCCCAGGTCACAGGATAGTTTTTGGGTCAGTCACTGGCTGACATGCTATACTGCCCAGGTCACAGGATAGTTTTGGGTCAGTCACTGGCTGACATGCTATACTGCCCCGGTCACAGGATAGTTTTGGGTCAGTCTGTTCCAGGCAACCTGACCTGCGGGACGTGAGATAAAAAGCCACTGCAAACAGGGACAAAAAAAAATCAAGCAGCTAGATCTCATTGAAGACTGATTTGTGTGCTGGCTGGTGTTAATTTGTGTGCTGGCTGGGTGTGTTATGCTACTCATATGAACCACTGGTGAATATTCAATAATAAGCATACCTAACCTTATACACAATTGCAAGCATCATAAGTAGTGTTTGTGTAAGGTGAATCTGGTAGCAATATCACATCCAAACAGCTGCCCAAATCAGCCAGCCATTAGGTACTAATGATCTTCAGAACCCAACTTAAATCACATTCAAAGCTTTCAAGTGTAAACACTCTCCAAATTAGTCATCGGCTTTGATAAATTAGCTGAAGTACTGCTCTACTACTGATGACATCTGCCCGCCAACACTCCCTCCAACTTGCATGCGGCTGATGCTGTGTATGTAGACACCAATGGTTTCACACATCCACATAAAACTTTGTTTCCCTTAGTTTTCATGAATCCAGTCACAGCTCTAAAGCCCCTCTTGTTTCAGCTGACAACACTGTCATGTGACACAGGCCTCAATGCTGATAGAAAAAGTCAGTGATTTGCTAACACCCCACTCAGACACAAAGTCACACTATCATCAGAAAGGGAAAAAAACAATACATGATCTTGTGTGTAAACTTTGCTTGTTTTCCTATACCTGAGTGATTAGTTTTGATGAGGTTTTTTCCCACAGACCTAGTTTGTTTTGAAAACAATAATTACTTTCATTTTTCCATACAAAATTACAGTAACAGTACTCATAAAGGTTTGTTTAAATGGTATGTTAAAAAAAAACCCTGTAACAATGTTAATATAGGAGAAGTGCACTTGAAAAATGAAAATCATTAATCCGAGCCGTGGATTTCCCACTCAAGATATATTAACATGTTCACCAATATATTTGTAAACAAAAACCCTTCTGGACAGTTTCCATTCTTCACACACACACATACACATACACACCCACATCCACACACACACACACACACACGCATAAGGTTTGTGCATCTTTTGTTCGGACCATCAAGTCAACATGCTGTACAAGAAGTTATCTCCGTTCATTCACGAAAGGCTGAGGAAATAGGATGGGGAGGGGTAGGGGGAGGAAGGTGAAGGGGGAGAAGTAAGGAGGAAGGGGGAAACATAAAAATACACAAATTTTATTTGTAAAAATGAAGCACATTCCCTCACCTTTAATGTAAATCCTTTGAAATATGTAAAAGTAAAGAGTAGCTGTATGTTAAGTGAATACATGAAGAACTCATGACCAGCTGCGTCGTTAGTAGCAGAGCAGGATGATCACTGTTGACTGGTTGCCTTAAACTTGGAAAATTCAGTGACTATTATTCAAAGATAGACCCTGCAGTATCAAATCCCAAATTCACAACTGTTAATGTTCCCCTGCATGTGGTGTACAAGGGACACTCCCAATCCAGAAAGTCTGCCTTCAAGAGTTAATCGCTTTCTCTTTCTCTTCATTCCTCAGCTAGAACTCTAAGGTACATCCTTGGTGAGCATTTTGGGCATGTGACTGTCTTTAATCCACCATTAAGGTAGGTACATTTTGTCTCCGAAGATATCTAAACGAGACATCAGTGTGCATGTATTTCATTTTCATGTCATTTCTCCATCACCACACAATGGCCTTTTCTTTCTGAAAGGTGGAATGGGATTCAACACACGTGTATGACATTTTGTGCATGCATTCACGCATGGGACCTTGGGTTTAACGACTAATCTGAAAGACTAGGTGCAGGTTGGGGCATGCAAAGACACTAATTTTAGAAAATCTTTCCCACCAGTAAAACAATTTATCTCCCCTCATTCATGAAAGGCTCAGGGAATGAGGTGGGGGAGGCGTGGAGCGAGGAAGGGGAGGGGCGAGAAGTGGGAAAAGGGTAAACATTCATCCCTAACAGGAATGAAACCCTGAACGACACCCGGACAGTCAAAAGATTTTTCACACATCTCTTACCACAACAGCACAGTGTTTACGCACCTGTGACAGCATCCAGCCAGTGCTGTTAGTCCCTTGTCAGTGACATGGCACCAGCTGGCATCGACATGTGTTAAGTGACGGCAGTAGTGGAAAGTATGGAGTAGAATCTCGTCACCTATCATCTTTCCTTTGCTGCATCGACTGAAGTTCAGTTCCTGGTGAAGGAAAGATAACTGATCAAAACTGATGTAAAAGACCACCTGAATAGAGAGCAAAAAATGTTCAACTTCAAATTAAAAAAAAAAAAAATCAATGGGAGTTCACTGACATACTGTATAGAAAAACTGGACACACAGCCACAGATGTATGGTGGGGGATTACAGAAATGAACTATAATGCACATTGTAATTCTGAATCACCTTTTGCAGATATGACATTGCAAATATTAAGGTTTATGCCATTTCCCATGTGCAACGCATGAAAAATGTCCAGTCTCCAGGTTTTTCCTTAGCGGCTTACATGTCACTTTTTTTTGTTTGGTACTTTGAACTGAACAGCTTTTTGACCTTCCAAGAAGAAACTGTCTACTACATATGAAACATTTCTGTCCAACAATTTGCCCAACAATATTAAGCAGTTAACCTAGCAACAAGGGTACATAAATAATGAAAAAAATGTTCAACCCCAAAGAAACCTTGAAGTACAGGTGAAGCCTCATAAGTTTTCATGTTAGTTCGGTAAATACACAAGTGAAACCAGGAAAAATATGAAAAGGCTGGAAAACCTAATGTGGCCCCCTGGCCGGGTCAAGGGGCAGAGCCCTTATCAGGGGTTAGGGGCAAAGTCCCCTGAAACATAAGGGTTTTGGCACCTTTGACAAGTAAAATATGAGCCTTTGGAAACACCTTACCTCCTTTTTACCATGCAATCCACATCGCCACCAACAGTACTAATGGCAATGAGTAATGGACATCAATGTTATTGACCGTAAGCAGTAGAGTTCAAGGAGTTCTCACTCTTGCTTTTTTTAAATTTTTTCTCTCTTTTTCTTTTTTTTTGTCCTCATACACACCCTCAAGCGCCCTCTTCCAAGCATAAGACCTCTAGCTCTACCACTCTCTCATCTTCTCTATCTCTATTTCTGTTTGGTTTTTCCTCTATCTGCCTCTCTTTTTCCTTTTTCCCCATCTCTCTCTCTCTCTCTCTCTCTCTCTCTCTTACACACACACACACACACACACACACACACACACGTGCGCACAGCGCGAGCACACCACACACACACACACACACACACACACACACACACACACACACATACACACACACACATACACACAAACCACCTTTAAACATTTATTTGTCCATTTATGTACATGTTTTTTTCATATGTCATTGCCTATGCGTATTTATTTGTCTTCCTTTTTATGTCACAAGTCTGAAGATGGTCTATGACTGAAACATTGAAAATTTTTGTTCTGTTTTTTTTTTTTTCTATTTCAAAATCCTGTTTACCCATACGATTTCACATTATTTTATACCATGTGACTGGCGAAAATATGAGTCAAAAAAAAAAATTCTGGACTAAATCTAAGCAGTATTGCACTTTCGGAAATTCTACGGGGGAAAGGGGGA
>JAFLJL010001660.1:5000-16107 GCA_018398815.1 Conus ventricosus | reverse complement strand
CTACTACTACTACTACTACTACTACTACTACTACTACTACTACTACTACTACTACTACTAAGCTTACTACTACTACTACTGCTCACATCAGCAGTGTGTGTCGAGCCTGTTTCCTGGAACTCAGGCGCATTGCTAGCATTAGGCAATATCTCTCAAGAGAAGCAGTGAGAAAACTAGTATCGGCCTCCATTCTGTCACGTATTGATTACTGTAATGCCACTTTCATTGGTATCACAGATGAGCAGCTCTCACGTCTACAACGAATTCAAAATGCTGCTGCTCGGTTAGTTTTGAGAAAACGTAAACGAGACCATGTCTCGCCGATGCTTCGCGAGCTTCACTGGCTGCCAGTCGAAGCTCGTGTACAATACAAAGTGGCTGTTCTGGCTTATCGCCACTTTGAGGGTAGTCTAGCGCCCTGTCTCTCAGTGACCTTGACCACCAGGAACTTTGCTAGAAGTCTGAGATCTTCTTCAGAGAAGCAGTTAGTGCTCCCCAGGTCGAACCTTCAGACAGCTGGGGGCGTGCCTTTAGTATTGCTGCTCCAAGGATATGGAATAAGTTGCCGGTCAGCCTCAGACACTCACCTTCTCTTAGCACTTTCAAGAGCCATCTGAAAACCTATCTTTTCAAAGCACATTTAGGGTAATGCTTTTTTGTTTTATTCTGTAGTTAGACGTGCTGCTTTTATTTTTTATCTATTATTTTTGTGCTGTAGATTTTCTATATTAATGATTGTTTCGAATGAATCACAATGTATAAAGGAACGTATGCGTGAGATCAAGCGCAATGAGTAATTTGTTGAATTAGAATTGCGCTATAGAAATGCAATCCATTATTATTTATTATTACTATTTCTGCGGCTAAGTGTTGTGGTCATTAAAATTCAATAGTAGAATCAAGTACAAGAACACTTTTGACATTTTGTTTTCATCAACTTTTTTTTTATATAGTTAGTTTGTTTATGTTACTTTCGTCGTTGGCTGGTTTGTCTGCGGCTGCACTGACACAACCGTGTATACTAAAAGCAGAGTAAAAGTCGTTTCATTACATGTGCCCAAATATACACGTTCAATGTCACTATCCAGTACTTCTGCACGCGACTAACACCAGTTCCATACACCACAGTCATCAGAAAGAATCTAAGCAATGACAAACTGTACCAAGCTTCCTTTGCAACGTGTATCAAAAGAATTGAACCTTAATTCCACACAATTCAGAAAGCCACGGTGATCTCATGTCAGTGTATGGATGGTCGTGGCACACGTTTGACCATTGTTAACAAACAGATGGCTCACCGTCATAGGCCACTTGACCCTTCCAACACAGGAGAAACGCACAGGTAATATTAGTTACGATCGAAAATCAGCCCTGTCGTTCATTCTCTTAAATATGTCATATCCCTGCTCATTTTGTCGAAAAGGTCAACAATTTTGGATTTTTGCGACAATTTGGGTGACGAAGCCTGTCCAAATTGTCGCTGGCGACCATCTGGGCAGTCGACAATTTAGCGGCGTAACAGCCCCGGCGGGAATATCGATCCTGTACGCGTGTGATTCATAGGTACCTCTCTCTCTCTCTCTCTCTCTCCTCTCTCTCTCTCTCTCTCTCTCTCTCTCTCATCTCTCTCTCTCTCTCTCTCTCTCTCTCTTCTCTCTCTCTCTCTCTCTCTCTCTCTCTCTCTCTCTCTCTCCACACACACACACACACACACACACACTCTCTCTCTCTCTCTCTCTCTTCTCTCTCTCTCTCTCTCTCTCTCTCTCTCTCTTCTCTCTTCTCTCTCCTCTCTCTCTCTCTCTCTCTCTCTCTCCTCTCTCTCTCTTCTCTCTCTCTCTCTCTCTCTCTCTCTCTCTCTCTCTCTCTCTCTCTCTCTCCGTCCATAGATCAGTACGAAGTTTTAATGTTTGCAGTTCTATGAACTAATGCCGGACGGGGTAAGAGGGGGGGGGGGGGGGGGGGGGGGGGGGGGGGTACAGAAAGGAAAAATAAGATTTTCAAAAAGGGTTTGAAATGTAATTATCCTCTTCTTGGCAAGCATGAAAAGTATGTGAGGCACAAAAGAGGTGTTTCGTGAAATGCAATCATGTTCTTTTCCGTATCCTGTATTTATATTTGAATCAAAGCTGTGGTAAATAAATAGAAAAAGAAATGCAATCATGTTTTTTTCCGTATCCTGTATTTATATTTGAATCATAGCTGTAGTAAATGAATAGAAAAAAAGTACAATAATATTTTTTCCGTATCCTGTATTCATATTTGAATCAAAGCTGTTTTAAAATAAATAGAAAGTATAATCATATTTTTGTAGACTGCATTTACGTCAGAACCAAAGCTGTAGTAAGTAAATAGAAAAAAAAAGAAATCATGTTCTTTTCCGTATCCTGTATTTATTTTTGGGAATCATAGCTGTATTAAATGAATAGAAAAAAATATAATAATTTTCTTTTCCGTATCCTTTTTTATATTTGAATCAAAGCTGTAAGCTTAGTAAATAAACAGAAAGAAAAATATAATTTAATTCTGTATTTATACCAGAATCAAAGCTGTAGTAAATTAAAAAAATGCAATCATGTTCTTTTCTGTATATTGAATCATAGCTGTAGTAAATGAATAGAAAAAAATACAATAATATTTTCTTCCTTATCCTGTATTCATATTTAAATCAAACCTGTAGCAAATAAATAGAAAGTATGATCATATTTTTGTAGTCTGCATTTATGTCAGAATCAAAACGTGGTAAATAAATAGAAAAAAAAATACAATCATGTTCTTTTCCGCATTTTGTATTGATATTTGAATCAAAGCTGTATTGATATTTGAATCAAAGCTGTAGTAAATGAATATGAACAAATAGAGAATCATTTTCTTGTAGTCTGCATTTATGTCAGAATCAAAGCGGTAGTAAATAATAGAAAAAAATCATGTTCTTTTCTGTATCCTGTATTTATATTGAATCAACCTGTAGTAAATAGATAGAAAACTATGTTTATGTCTTTACGCATCCCACGCTTTTGTTAGAATCAAAGCTGTGGTAACTAAATAGAAGGGGAGGTGTGTGTGTGTGTGTGGGGGGGGGGGGGGGGGGGATATCCGTTGGAACATATGACATGAGGGAAGGAAAGGGAGGTGGGATTATGCTTAATTATACGATCAGTTGATAATTAGAGTCGATCAACTTCCGCTGCGGAAGCAGAGAGGCAGTCATGACTTTGCCTGTGTTCATGACCCGGAAGTCCTCGTTAGGAAGGTCACAAGCGCCATTAATAAAATTCTTACTATCAAGCACTTCAGCGGTGTTTGGTTTGGTTTGGTTTTGGTTGGTTGGTTGTTGAGAGCCGTCCTACTGATGCGATCCCCGATGGGGACGGCTTGCTAACCACGATGAACTCGGATAAAAAATTATAAAAAAAAATCTCTACATCTCGGATAATGTTTTTTGTTCCCCGCCCACTTAAACCAAAAGTCAAACATTCCACAGGCAGAGAAAAGGATTTAACATTGCCTACTGTTGGCTGTCGTTACCATGCATCTTCAAGTTTCTACCAGATTGGACACCAGGGGCAGTCTGACCGTGGGGGGGAGAGTCAAAAGGATATGCCAATCCTTGGCTTATGTCGGGTGTTTTTGTGTCCAAAAGTCAGGCGCCACGAGGGGGGCGGAGGTGTGATGGTGTAATTGGAGAGAGGGGGAAATAGGCGCAAATTGCCGCGGCTGGTGTGTGAGAGTGAGTGTGTGTGTGTGTGTGATGAGAGTGTGTGTGAGTGAGTGTGAGAGAGAGAGAGAGAGAGAGAGAGAAGGAAAACAGACAGACAGACAGACAGACAACTAGAGAGAGAGAGAGACAGACAAAACAAGACGAGAGAGAGAAAAGCGACAGACGACGGACAGACAGACAGACAAGGACAAAACAGAGAGACACAACAAAAGAGAGCGAAAGACAGACAGACGAGCAAAAGAGAGAGAGAGAGACGAGACAGACAGAGAAGAGATAGAAGGAGAGAGAGAGAGAGAGAAAAGAGAGTAGAGAGAGAGAGAGAGAGAGAGAAGAGGTTTCTCACATTGTCTGGATATCTCTATAAGTCAGAAAGACTTTCATCCCTCTCAACATGGTTTACTCGTGATACAAATCAATCAAGACAACAAAATCGAAAGTTTGGATCGCTCTTAAAACGACACAATAGAAGACAGGGCCAATGCCATCAACGATTTATGCTCCATTTTTATTTCTTCTGTTGGGAGTTTTAAATCAAGGGGTGGGAGGATTAAAGAACAATTGAGGAGGGGAGGGGGGGGGGGGGGGGTGGCGGGGTATTGAGAGGAGAAGATGGAAAGGGAGGGCGGGGAAAGGGGAGGGTGGATGAGTTGGAGTGGGGGATGGTATTTCGGTAAACTTTTTTTTTCACTTCCAGAGGACCCGAGTACAGCTGCTATGGTAATACTGATTTCAATAGTCATTTTACAAATGAAAGGAATTCCACTCGTCAGTAAAAAGATTCATACGCTTGACCAAAAAAGGTGGACCAATGTCAGGAAAATACTGATTTCTTCTCAGTTTTAATGAAATGAGGACCCGAGTAACAGCATAGGGAAATAAAAGTTTAGAGTCCAATGAAGGCCCCATAAAAGTATGTTCAGACCAAAATGTCGTCACAATTATGTCTCCTTCTCTCTTGTGGCAGATGCAGACACGGGAACACGAACCCAAATTTTTAAAGAACCAGGCCCATAATTTTTGATCCATGCACAAGAAAGCAATGAACCTTGCCCCTGGGACACGAACTAAATGTTAATAACCCAGACTTACTAATGACTGGATCCATGCACTGAGGAGAAGCAATGAACTTTTGTCCGTACATCTTTCGTCATTTGGTTGTTTGTTTTAGTCTGCCAAAGCATTTCTGTGACCCAACAAATTACAATTTGTTCTCCATTCTAGAGAGTACTTTTCCGTTTATTATGTACTCACACAGTAGCTCAGAGACGGTCGTGGGAAACACAATAACGGACCGATCTAGCACTATGTACACTTTGAGATTCAGTAGAAATATAAGTCTCTTTTAGAAATGGTGTTTGGAAGTCATAAACGTTGGTTCTCCCCCTTTGAAAACGGGCGTTTTCTCTCACAGAATGTTTAAACTGGGGGCTCCGTCGACCGATTTCCCTTATCAAAAATTCTTTTTTAAAAAGGGGCGTACTCGGTAGTTGACCCATTTTCAAAAAAAACGTTTCGGGGTTAAGGGGGGGAAAAGGGAAAAAATTTGGTTTCCTTAAAAAAATTTTTTGGGTATAAAAATTAAAGTTAGTTCACACGACCCAGAAACCCCAGTTTTTTTTATCAAAAAAAAAAAAAAAAGGAAAATTTAGTCCAAAAAAAACACAATCCCCTTTTTCTTATAAAAAAAAGAAACAAAAAGAGATAAAAAAATAAAAAAGGTCACACGGGGAAGGGAACAATCCTTTTTAGATTCAAACATTTTAAAAATCCCAACTCTAAAAAGGGGAGAAACTGTTTTTTTTTTTAAAATTTAAAGGGAAAAGAAAGGAAATTGTCCAGAACGAAGTTTTTTCTAATTTAAAAAGTGTCTCTTCTAAAACTGAAATTTCCCAGGGCGTTTACCCTAAAACTGTGAAAAAAATCAAAAAAAACCGAAGGGGAATGTAAAAGGAAACAAAAAAGAGAAAAAAAAGAGAGAAGAAAAAAAAAAAAGGGGGGGGGGGGGGGGGGAAGAAAGGGGGAATTTAAAATGAAGCAAAACCGTCGGGAAAAAAAATTTGAAACGGGGGGCGAGGGTTACTGGAAAAAACAGGCCAAAGCACAAAAAAACACCACACAAAAATTTTTAAAGGGGGAACCCACAGAATTTTTGTAAAATACAAAAAAAAAAACCAAAAAAAAACAGACGAATAAAATGCCGAAAAACCACGCTTCCCGAGACCGTTAAAAAAGGGGTAAAAAAGCGTGCAGGTTCCCTGAGAGGGGTGGGGGGGAACAGACCTGCCCACGTAGGCACGCCGGGTTTGTTTTTCAAAACGGGTTTTGTTAACCGTTTGAAAACGTCGGGGGGAGTTTTTTTCCGTCGAAAATTAAAAAGGGTTGGTTACTTTCTTTCCCTACTTTTACACTTTGTTTTGTTGTTTTATTTGTTTTTTGGGCTTTGAAAGGGGAGGGGGGGGGGGGGGGGAAGGGGAAAGGGGATTTTATAAACAATCCCCCTCCAAAAAAAACCGCAAATGTGGGGAGTGAGCGGACGGGGAAGGAGGGGGGGGAGGTTGATCAGCGAGGGAGGGGTTTCCCTGTGGTCGTTCACCCCCCTGATGTAAAAAGGGTAAAACGTTTGGGGGTTTGGGGGGTTGGAGGGGGGGGGGGTTGGAGGGAAAAAGGGGGGGGTAGGAGGGAAAAGGGGGGGTTGGAGGGAGAAGGGGGGGTAGGGGGGGGGAGGGGGTAGGGGGGGGAAAGGGGGGTAGGGGGGGAGAGGGGGGGGGGGTTTTAGGGGGAGGTAGGGGGGTGGGGGGAGGGGGTGGGGGGGGGTTGGAGGGGGAAGGGGGGTTTTTAGGAGGGAAGGGGGGGGTGGAGGGGGGGGGTAGGAGGGGGGGGGTGGGAAAGAGAGGGGGGAAAAGGGGGGGTGGGGAGGGGAGAGGGGGTAGGGGGGGGGGGGTTAGGAGGGGAAGGGGGGTGGGAAAGGGAGGGGGGGAGGGGGGGGGAAAGGGGGGTAGGGGGGGAAGGGGGGTTAAGGGGGGGGGGGGTTTAGGGGGGGGGGAAGGGGTTAGGGGGGGGGAGGGGGGGTTGGAGGGGAAGGGGGGGTAGGGGGAAAAGGGGGGTTTTTGGAGGGAAAAGGGGGGTTTGGGGGGAAAAGGGGGGGGGGGTAGGGGGGAGGGGGTAGGGGGGGAAAGGAAGGGGTAGGGGGGGAGAAAGGGGGGGGAGGGGGTAGGAAGGGGGGGAAAGGGGAAGGGGGGGTGGGGGGAAAGAAGGGGGGGGGTAGGAGGGAGAAAGGGGGGTGGAGGGAAAAGGGGGGGGGAAAAGGGAGGGGGGGGTTTTAAAAAGGGGGGGGGGAAAAAGGGGGAAAAAGGGGGGAAAAGGGGAAGGGGGTAGGAGGGAGAAGGGGGGTAGGAGGGGGAAAAGGGGGGGGTAGGAGGGAGAAGGAGGGGTAGGAGGGGAAGGAGGAGGGGTTAAAAGGGGGAGGGGGGGTTTTAAAAAAGGGGGGGGGGGGTAGGGAGGGAGAAGGGAGGAGGGGGTAGGGGGGGGAAAAGGGGGGAAAGGGGGTAGGAGGGGGGAAAGGGGGGGTAGGGGGGGGAAGGGGGGTGGGGGGAGAAGGGGGGTAGGAGGGAGAAGGTAGGGGGGGAAGGGGGGGTTTGGGGGGGAGAAGGGGGGAGGGGGTTTGGGGGGGAAAAGGGGGGGAGGGGTAGGGGGGGATAAGGGGGGAGGGGGGTCACGGCAATGTTCCCCCCAGGATGCGCTATCGGGGCCCCTGAGTCCCCCTTTTTTCCCTTTCCCGCAGCCTCTGGCCCTTTGCCCCCTTTCCCCGGCACCCCGATCCCCCGGGCCCACGCGTCTGTGCCCCCGTCCGGGCCCTCAGACTGGAACCCGGGGGGCCGCGGAACACGGTTCCCCAGGTGGGGGGGGAGGGGTTTCCGTGCCCCCGATCGCCCCCGGGTGTAAATTTCCCCCACTTTCGTCTTCCCTTCCCTCAGCGGGCCCCGGCGGGTTTGGGGGGCCCCCCTTACAGCAAAAGGGGGAAGGGGCTGCCCCCGGGGGGGGTCCGGGGGGACAAGGCCCCCGGGGTGACGAAGGCCAGGAACAGGGCGGGGTGGTGGGGGTGGTGGGGGTGGGACCGGAATCTCCCCCGGAACGCCGGGTTTTCGCGAGAAGGAAGGAAAAGCCCGTACACCCCTTTGGATGGGGACTGTCTGTTCCTGTGGGGAAAGGGGAAGGGGGGGGGGGGGGGGGTTTGGGGGGTGCGGCCCGAAGGGGTCCCCCGGGGTTTATGAAATCGCTGTGTCCGCTCCATCGTTTAAAAGGACGACTAGGAGAAAAAGCCCCCCCCGGGCAAAAAACTGAGGTGGTTGGGTCGTGATGATAGTTTTTTTTTGAGTTTAAAAAAAAACCCAAAAAGTGGCGAATGCTTTTAAGTGGGAAAGGAGCTGTGCAGGGGTTTTTCCCTTTGGAAAACTCCCCAAATCCCCAGACAAAATTTGTGGACCCCGGGGTTTTCACTAAGTGAGGGTGTTGAGGGACAGGAGGGGTTTCAAAATCATTAAAAAAAGGGCTGGGGCACCCCAAAAAAAATCCAGTGAGGAAGTGCAGGTTTTGGGTCAGTTTTGCTCCCCTCTTTGGGGACGGGTTCCATTCCGGTGGGGGGGACCTCTGGTGAGGGGGGGGGAGGGGGAGTGGGGATACACATCCTTTGATAAACTGCACCATGCTTTTCGTCTCCGAAATGGGAAAAAAAACGTCCCTTTCCCTTTCAAAAACCGGGGGCCCGCCTGCCACGGTCCCACTGGGCGATGCTGGATCTCCCCCGGTTTTAAACCCGTCTTCCAAATCGACAAATTGCCCCCCATTTCAAAGGGGTTGCTTTTTTTCGGAGGCCCGACCAAAACCCGAAGCTAGGGCAGGTCCCTGGTTCGGGGCCCACTCGGGGCCCTGGACGATGCTAGCTGCACGGTGTGGTTCCGGGGAGACTGGACAATGGGCGATGCTTGGGTGCCGGTCGTGGGGTTTGGTTTACGGGCTCGGACATGACGATGCTAAACTGCACGGTGTGGTTCGGTGACGACTTTGAACCCCCTGACGATGACGATCTTTGCAGGGGGGGGCCCCGGCTACCCTATCCGAGTGAAAAAACCCTCAAACGTGACATCGAGTCGGTTTGTTTTTCAAATCCAAGGGGCAGAATTTAAAAAGGCGAGGAAACATGGGGGGAAAATCAGAACGAACCCGTGCTCAGAGGCAGAGTTTTTGGAAGGGGGAAAAGGGGGGACCCTTTGGTTTTCAAAGAAAAGGGTCCCGTGTGATCTTTGGGCAGGCTGTGTTCCCCGTGAGTGTTCGGCCCTGGCTTTAGACCCGCTGGGCCCTAGCGACTCATGAGTCCCACTCACGGGCCCCCAGGGGGCTCATGGGGTCAAGTCTTCACGGGCCCCTAGCGACTCACGAGTAAGTTCACGCCCCCAAGTTTCCCCGTCTCGATGGGGTTTGGGCTTTGGATGTGGGCCCCGCGACTCATGAGTCCGTCTCCCCCTCACGCTTACGTCTCACAGTTCATGTCAGGGCCCCAGGGCTCACGCTTCGTAATCCGCCCTGGGGGAAAAAGGGCAAGGGTTTTATTGAATTTTTGTGTTGTTTAAAAATTACTACAACATTTTGGTTATTTTAAACTTTTACGTGTACACGCCCTGGGTAAGGCTGCCGCCTTTTTGGGTGGGGCGGGGGGCCCTGAATTTTAAAGAAATTTAAAACCCTGAAAAAAAACCTTTTGGGGGTTTCAGTCAAAAAAAAAATTTTCCAAGTTTCCCCAAACTTGTGCACTTTGGGGCTCGGGCCTTGTGGTCAGGCGCACGTGGCCCCGTTTTTACTTCTCCCCTACGCGGGGAGGGGAAAGAAGCCCCTGAAGCATTTAAAGCCCTGAAAATGAGTGGAATTTTATGGCCCCCACGCAAGAGGGGGACCCCCCTCCGTTCCATTTTTCTTTTTCACGTGTGAACCGTTTTAAGCGGGGAAAAGGTTTAAGCGGAAAACATGAAGCGTTTAAGCATGAGATGGAGTTTTTGTGGGGTCCGCCAACAAAATGTTTCGGGGGGAAATTCGGTGGGCTTTTGTTTGGTCGCAAGGGTGTTTGTTTTAGGGTTTAACCCTGATAATGATGATCAAAGGGAAAAAAATTTCATTTCACAGATTCCGATAAAATTTTGGGGAAAAGGGTTTACAAAAAAAAAACGTCAGCCCCTTTAAAAATCAATGCCTTTAGCCCCCCCCCCTTTCCCTCCACCCCCTTTCCCCCCACCCCCTTTCCCTCCCCCCCCTCCCCCCAACAAGCAACCCCTTGTACGCACCGGGCCCACGCGCGAACCTTTTCACATGCACGTCGTGTGTGTGTTTTGGGTGTGTGTGTGTGTGTGTGTGGTTTTGTTTTGTGTGTTCTGTGCACGCGCGCGCGTGTTTTGTGGTGTGTGTGTTTGTGTGGGGTGTGTGTGTGTGTGTGGGGTGTGTGGTAGCGCGCGCGCGGGCGCTTGAGTCTCTCCAACTCCTTTTCTTTTCTTTCCCTAAAACAGGGAAGGATTGAAAACGTATGATTGTTTGGGGTTGTCCCCGCTGTGAAAATGGGTTTTAGTAGTACTTTTCCCCCGGGGGGCCGGTACTGGGTTGAGCAGTACTTCCCCCCCGGGGGGAGTTTCATTTTTTTATTGAGAATACTTCCCCCGGGGAGTTTTTTTTTCCCTGATTGAAAAGTACTTTCCCCCGGGGGAGAAAAAACCCTGATTTGAGCAGTACTTCCCCCCGGGGAGTTTCATGATTGGAGTTTCTTCCCCCCCCCCCCCCCAAAGGGAGTACATGTTGAACAGTTCTTCCCCCCGGGAGAACTGATTTTGGGAGTACTCCCCCCCCCCCCCCCCCCCCCCCCCCCCCCCCCCCCGGGGAGTACATGTTTTAGCGTACTTTTTCCCCCGGGGGGGGGTTTTCATGATTGGGATACTCCCCCCCCCCGGGCCAGTTTTCAATTTATTTTTTGAAGTATTTTTCCCCCGGGGAGTTACATGATTGAGCAGTATCCCCCCCCCCCGGGGGAGTTAAAGATTTAAACAGTTCTTCCCCCGGGGGGAGTTTTCCCTGATTTTGGGAAATACTCCCCCCCCACCCCAAACCTGGGGGAGTTAAATCCCCCCCCCCCCGGGGCAGGAAAATGTTGAGCAGTCTCCCCCCCCCCCCCCCCCCCCCCCCCCCCCCCCCCCCCCCCCAAACCCCCCCCTTTCCCCCCCCCCCCCCCCCCCCCCCCCCCCCCCCCCCCCCCCCCCCCCCCCCCCCCCCCCCCCCCCCGGGAAATTCATGTTTTAAACAGATTACCCCCGGGCAGAACTTGATTGAGCGTACCCCCCCCCCCCCCCCCCC